>JAIPRN010000657.1:0-72049 GCA_025469175.1 Geopemphigus sp. TES_GeoC_2020
CGTTCCCGCCACGCGTAATAATACGTTTTCCCCACAAAAAAAAAAAAAAAATCATAACCTTGTCGTTTAAATGACGGAAAGTCGGAAATCGTGACAGCGACGCGCGAACGTTTTATAAACTATACTGCCCAGAGTCCACATTGGGCGTCTTGACGCACATAACGTAGAACGCGTTATTGGAAATACGATACAAGACGAAATCCTGCGGCAGCCATATGATGATGATGTTCCTATTATCCTATTTCCAGGTTATAAAAGTACTTAGGAATCGCCCCAGAAGTTCAACCTTTGTCCGTTTCCATCGAGCGACATCGCATGACGTAATTCCATCGTCATTGTTGTCAGCCCGTACGGTGTGTTATAAACTAACGTACTCGTTATAATATTAGGTACCTATCTAATGAATCTATATATTATACAGGATAATTCGTTCGATTAATAGTTTCTTACCTATAATACGTCGCCACAGACTTGGAAAACCAGCGATAATAAGATAAAACGATACGAATTTTGATAGTAAACACTAGGCGAAACATCATTAGTCCGATTCTTTGGAAATGTTATGAAAATGAATCGTTGTGCGTCTCAGGTATGTATCAGGTAGACAGAATCCGTATAAGTATTACGGAAATGGCTCGGGTCGAACGCGATATTTACGAGGATGGGAAAGCCGGTATGTCGCGTTAGGCAGGTGTCTCGGAATAATCGTTCCGGTACAGGTGGATTGAACGCGCGTGTATACAACGGCAACCGTAGACGTACGTACAATTGAACGTTCATTCGTTCGAATAATTCGCGAGTGGACGAAACGAAAAACGTTAATCGTGTCGTTCGTATGCAGTAAATCGCGATTAAGGCTAGCGTCGTCCCGTGGGAGGAGGAGGGATCGTGTATATTATAATATATATTATTGTTGTAATTCGACGGCATGCGCGTTAATGGCGACAGCAAGTGGCGCATAAGTGTGTTTGTTGGCGAGCGCACGTGTGTGTGTGTGTGTGCATTATACCGACAGGTAAACAGGATAGGGTCGATTAAAGCCCACACATGGTCGGTTGGATTCAAGTGCGTGCCGTCGAGGGCACGACGACAACCTCGTAGGTTCGTATGTGTGCGTATATATATATATATATATATAAAATTGTGTGTATGTGTGTGCATATAGTGCTGCCGTCGACGCCGCGTGCACCAGATAATAATCCCAGTGAAAATGCGAATTACTCTGTTACTATGGGAACCGTCCAAATCGATATACGAACATGTTTTACGGTACGTCGCGTTCGTATTTATTGTTATTCGGAATTAGAAATCGAGTAAACAATAATATATTAATAATTTCGTAAACCGACGCGGCGTAAAACATTTTCGTTTCGTACGCTCCGGTATAATAATGTTTGCGGAAGGCTAGGACGTTTAGGATTTCGGGCGATATTTTATTTAAACGGTTCTTCCTCATATTTATGCTCACTTCGATGAAAATCCGTCGTACGTGACGAAGAATTTAATTTTTAAATACTTCAGTACCATAATTTTGTTTTTCGCGTATTTTTCAAACTTTATCGACCAATTCGCGTATATTTCGTCGATTTTTAAGACGGTCGTGTTCGATATTTTTCGTAAATAAATACTTAATATTCGATTTCGTTTTGTCGTACCGCGATTTATTTCGGTTTAAAGGGAAACGTTGATGTTTTTTTACTACGCTCGTTTAATATACGAAATTTAGAATAAATAAAATCGTCGAGCCGGTCGATTTTAATGACACGAAATTAGATTCTAAACGTTAATATTGTATACCGTATTTAATTTTTTAATAAACGATTTAAATTTTAAACACATATTTAAGAATTTTCTTAAGAACGTCGAGTTTAATTATCTTAAAATTTTAATAATAATAAATTAAACGAGACACGGACGTAATTGTTTTGCGCAAACCAGACAGCCGAAACGACAAATTAAAATAAAATCGATATATTATTATTAAACGTGTATATATGTATGTGTGTGTGTGTGTGTGATTTGACCGACCCGCCATTCGGAATTTTATACGCATGTTATACTTATTACATTCGTTTCGTCCGATTAGAAATTTCGCTTGAAATCCAGCCGTTGACTCGTCATATACGACACATTCGACGAAGGGCTTTTCTGATAATAATAAAAATTCGACGCACAAACTTTCGAAAATCGATATTCACTCGGCGTTTCGCGCTTAAGAATAATAATATATTACTGTACGCTCGGATGACGACGTCGCGTCATCCGTCGTCTGTTGAATAACAAACGCTTGTGGTGTTCGAGGAAAAGTACGTCTTTGAATGACATAACCGACGCGCATATATTTTATAGAGTTTTACAAAATGTCTCGTCGATGATTCGATCGCGTTCGCGGATCCGATTACAACGCTCACGGTGAAACTATTTATAGAAATAATTTCGTATAATATCGCCGTCGTCGATTACGTGTCGTGTTCGTTGGCCGTACGTCTAAGCGCTTGTTCGTCGCGTTTTCTGAACATCGAAAGTAATGGATACGTTATTTATGTACAATACCGTAAGACAGCGATTTGCGTATACTTTTGCGACAAAAGCCCGCGATACATTAGTGTGTGTACGAGTAAAGCGTTTTTCGCTCGACTTTATTTTTTATTATTAATTATTAACGATATTTGGTGGTAGTATTCAATTAACTTTTTTCGGTTTTTTCTTGCTACTCGAAAACAATTTATATTGGTAGCATTACGTACATATATATATATATATATTAATCCTAAAACCACAATGGAAATGATTGGAAATGTATATATAGATATATTTTTTTTTGGGGCGTTTTTCTTCAAAACGTCAATTGCAATTCGAAAGGAAAAAAACAATACTCTGGCCGAAAATATAATTAATATCTTATTTGAGCACGCGCGCGACTGAAAATCGATAAACGTATCCGGCTTTGTTTTCAATCAAAACCTATACACGGAAAAAGATTTTATTTCGAACACGAATAAAATCCACATAGGGGACTTACCGGTTACGGCGTGACTAGGAATTTCGAACAAAACGCTTTTACGTTACACGTGTTTATTTTAACTACGCGATAATAATTAGGTATCGATGTTCCGTAGCGATTTCAATTTATTTTCTGTAATACAGTTCGTTTGGTGCTTTGAACAAAAGCGAGTGAAAAGCATTGCCTTTACGACGAAGCCCACGTTAATTATTATATATTCTATATAATACTCGAAAACGAAGCATATTGCAAAATGGAAAATCCAATGGAAACGTAATTTAATTATCCATATTCAGTGTACCGTAATCAAGGGGCGTCAATTTATCGTTATTATTGTTAATTTTCAATAGAGTCGGATACATTTTAAATCGCGCACGGCTTTTACAAATTACTTTGTCGCGGTATTACTTGTCGAAAGTTACCAAATTATAGTAGTTAATTTATTCGATATTAAGTTTCTTATTAAAAATAATAATCTTAATCAAATCGTGTGACAGATGTTTTCAAATATCATTATAAAGTGTTTTTACACAGAATCGATCAACAGCAATAGTAGTAATAATAATAAAAAATCGATTACGACGTTTAACCTGCGATATTGCCGTGTAAACACGACTGGTGGTGACATGTTTAGTAACACGGCGAGAAAGATAGGCAATTTAGGTACACAAAACGCTAAATTCCGACGATTCTTTTTTTACCGGTAATTTATGTTTCGCGTTTTTATAGGTGATGTATATTATTTCAATACCGAAAGAAAAGGAATATTAGTGACACCAACACGTCGCTAGACAATTTACGTTAAATATTATTTTGATTCTATATTGTCGAGATCGATTCGAACGTAAATAACGTATACGTTTGAAATCACGGTTACGATATTGTAGGGATCCCTTCGAAAAAATTCGAACAGTTTTATTGATTTCGGATTTTAATACGAACGCGCGACTAACTGAGAACTTCTGTAATAATACGTTTTTTATTTTATCGACGCACATGTTTACATAACCTAACCTACGGGTATAACAATGCACAGCGTGTTGTCTAAGCATCTCTAACGCGTCAGCCCCACGATACTGTATGTATGTATATATTTATATAAATATATTGTGTGGATCGATCGGCGCATTCGACGTTTACGATTTTCATACTCCACGGGACGAAAACGCGCTACTACGACATTTAAAAAATAATTTTTATCGAACGTCCAAACTCTACGAATACGTCATCGTAACGTACGGCGTCGACTTTTAACCCGACAATTACGCGTGCATTATGTATTTGGTGCCGTTACCGAGAACACGACGTGATGAATAATAGACGTTGTAGTAAAACAAAAAAGTGCGTGATTCACAATTTACGGGATCGGTTAAACGGATTTGAAACAACATTTGCGCGCTACTTTCCGACCATTGTCGTTATTCAAAAGTTATTGTGACGCTCACTACATTCTATACACAACGGATACCTTTGTTACGTCCCAAAGTGTGTGTTACAGAGAGAGATAAAACGAAACGAGCCAAACCGAATATTAAACGCTCGGGTTGTTACGTTATTATTATTATATCGATTTTATTGTACTTTACATTCAACTAGTGTTTGCGTCTTGCGCGTAAAACGTTATTATTTATTTAACAAGTTAATAACGTTCCATACACGCCGCCACGATAACGTAACGTTGAACGAGAGTTCATAGGTGTAACCAGTTAACCGAGTCAATATGTATTCATCGCGTGGGTCTTATAATATAATTTTCGGTTTGTAAACAAAACACAATGTATAATGTATATCGTCGTTGAACGCATACTATATACTTTTACGGCAAACAAAATAATATCGATTCTTTAATCCGTTAAATATTATATTTATACCTTAACTTTAAACCAATTCAAAAATATAAATATAAGCAACGATTAATTTATAATATCCATAAGTTATTTATATTAACGTTAGTCGGAAAAACAATTTCACCGAAATTCGTCGTAAACGTTTATTTTCGTTCATTATTCGTATTCGTTACTCCCAGTGGCGTAAAATGTTTTCGATAGCACGGATTTTCGATTTTCTGATATTTATTTCGATGGATATATTATTTTTGTAGAATACGTCAGAAAATATTGTTTCTTTTACGCGTCGACGTAATGCTATTACTACTGATGTTTTTCCATTAGTATTGTATACTACGGTGTACGGTTAAATAGTCTTCCTCACAGTCGGTTGGTACAGATTACTGTCGATACTGTTTTCTTGATATTCGAAAATAGACGAGTGTACACGTAAAAACTGTTGTCCCGTATTTTGTTGTTTTCGTACATTCTTCTATATAATTTCGGTGTAATCAATTGTAGAATTTTTATAAATACCGAATAACAGTTATTATTATTAAATATAATTATGTAAAATTTATAAACAACTAAACATTTTTCATAAACAGCTTTTTTTTAAATAGTGATTAAAATAAACTTAGAGTTTACTATTAGATAGATACATTAGATCGTATTAGATACACGCATCCCGCAGTACGGATAATTTTTTGCGTTAAGCTATAACATCGATGAAAAATTCCTAATCTGGCCGGTTCACGTACGCCTAAGTTTAATAGTCGTCCTTCGCCGCTGCGAAATTAATACCGAAAATCTGTCAGTATCTACCTCGCGTGATCAATGTTATCGTCAATAAACAAATATCGATAGTTTGATATCCAAATGTTTATTAGATATCACCATTCATATCTACCATCGTTATAGATAGTGGTGCATAATAATATTCGTTTTGTACAGAATTTTGAAAAACTATTATTATTGGTCTAATCTCCGTTACTCTAATTGATAGTAACAATGATAAAAAAGTTAAATTGGAAACCGACTAACAGCGTTTTTATTATTAACTTCTATAGCGCCTATGTTTGTAACTAATTAAACCTGTTTAACTAAAAAAAAAAGTTCAAAACAGTTTAATCACTTTTGATACATTATCCACAACTGTGTTTTTTTGTGTTCGTTAATAGGTACCCTATTTGTATAAAAGGAAAACCATTTATCTTTCTCCACATATAACGCGTTAATATTTGATTTACTATAGTATATAACGATGACGTCGGTATTTTTTCTAATAATAGTCGGCAATTACTTTCATCGTTGCGAGTAAAGCACCAAATAAATCACATCATCGTTAGGAAAATTATCGATACGACGTTATTGTGTATATTACGTTAACAGGCTTACAGTTTTTAATTTACAATAAACTGTTCCATAAACTATGCATAAAAACGTCTAAATATATATACTTACAAAATACGTAATACTGTTTTACTTAGTTGGCGATTTAATTAATTTCGTGATTAACGATTTCAAAAGCAGAATAAATTATTTACTTGACAACATTTTAATTGTAATGGTTAATTTGTCGAAATTGACGTTAAAATTATAACGGCAATTTAGCCGACTTATTACATACGTAATATGTATAAACGATTTGGACTTGCAAAATAGTGATTTATGTATGATAGTATATTGTTTATAGTGATTTCGTATTTGTATTTTTTTTTGTGTGAAATAAATTTTACAATTACGTACATTGCTATAACTGCGATATAACCTGCGAGGAAGGATATTTTGTGGTAGATTTATTGTCTCTAATATATATAATACGGAATCTTGACACATTATAAAATAGTATAAATACGTGCATGCCTGTTTAGTGTGTAGGTTTTGTGTAAGATAATAATAATAATAATATTATAATTATTATTATAGCTGTTTGAAAATGATATCTTTGTCCGAAAATACATTATTGATGGTCTACGCTTATACTAATGTATATTAGATTCACTTATAATTGTTGAGGAAAATTTATCGTTGTTACGCGCGATTTAATTGTAGTATTATTATTCTTTTTTTTTAAATCCTTTACATAATTTTTGAAATATAATTATAAGCGCGAATGAATCGTTAAATACGACGTTGTTTTTTTAAGTAAAGAATACATTTAACAAGATTGATACGAAAAATTAATTTGAGATAACGTTGGTAGTATATAATAAAATGCAAAATACGAACGTCGAAATTAAAAAAGTGTGTATATATATATATGTATGTGTGTGTGTGTGTGTGTGTGTGTGTATATATTGTTTTTGTTAAATATTTTTTTTTGTTGGATGGATTACACGTTTTATATTACATTGTGTATAGTTGTTGTGTTTTTAAACACCATATAAATTATTTTGCTCGTTCAAACCGTTAGACCGATGAACGGATCGAGTTAATTTTTTAATCCCAATATTATATATATATTACGAGGGGGTATTTTTGTTTTAAATACAATTGTCGATCTGTATAAGTAACAATTTTGAGCCTACTCATAATGGTCGGCGTTCAATCGCCAATAATATTTTAAACCTGAGTCTAATATATTAACTTATATTTGTACAGAGGCGTGTATAGTATCTGTATAGGCAACGTGTATAAGCGTGTTCGTTATCGCGGGAAGCTATAATATTAAATTTTATTATTTGCGATAAGTATGTACGTGATTTCGTGTGTAGTACATAATCAGGAACTATAAGCGATATCTTAATAGTACGACGAAAATAAGATATTTAATACTTGGTAGGCAGAAACTTTCGTTTGTAATTCGAAAGTAGTAAATGTTGTATAATCACAACAGTTGATGTATACCATCAAATAGTTTATGTATACCTTATTCGAGGATATATGAAAATTCCATATTTTTACTTTTATTTTTGTATTTTAATTATTACGCAATATTACGTTTATTTTTTTAAAAGTATCTTTTGATCAGGTAGTAAAGTTTATAACGATATATTTTGAACGTTAATGCTTATTGCTTACAATTTTCATACGTTCTATTTCGTGATTTCTCGTTCCGAACGATATATTTTAACCGTATACATTAAACCTTGTGTCGGTTCATTGAGCATGATATTACATTTTATAGTACCCAGTGGTTGGTCAGGCTAGATATTTTAAAATCTAAGCGTTTTTATTTCACCTATGAAACATTTTCAATTATATAATACAATATACGTATATTATTGGTTTTTGATTTTGATTAATTTTGATTTTTCAACTTTTTATTAATAACAACAAATATGTTGTTCCATGACCGGATTATTATCGTAAAACACTTCTTTTTACGCGATAGGTAATCGCGAATATAAATTTTTTTTATATAATCGATTAAACGGATAACATAATACCTGTTTAATCGTTTTTAACGAAACTATTTTTTAGATTACAATATTTATAGTCTCGTGAGATCACGACGACATTCTATACTATCTATTTAAATTCTATGTAAGAACTAAATTATCTTTTCGTATATATATATATATATATATGTTTATATAAACGCTAAAATATTAATTATTACAGCGATTTTGATGTTTTATTAATTTAAAAATGAAAAATTTAATCCGAGATATAAATGTATCTAAATAAATATATAACAAGTAAGTATAATTTATACGGCTTTATACAAGTTGGACTTATTTTTTTCCACTATTTCAACGTCATCAGTTTTTTGAATGATGTATACTTAATACTGCAATATATATACCAATACAGGAAAAAATATGAAGATATCAAAAATAAAAAATAATATCGTGTTTAAACTTTACTTATATGAATTATAAATTATTACTGTTAATTTTTATTTTTGAAAATATTTGTTGCTACGAATAGTCGTTATAAATACCACGATATAGATGCAAAAACCACTGTATTTAAGTTTTGTGTATCTGATGAAGATAAAATAATGAAATGAAAAATAGCCCATATGGGTCTCGCCAAATCTATTGACATAATTTTCACCAAAATCGGTTAAGATTACACGCACCAAAATCTCATTTTTCACTTTGTACATATACACTGTAGCAGAGATAACTGAAAATAAACTATATTATATAGAATAACATCTATAAACTCGTTTATACACATATAGTATCTTAAATAATACCTTCGGGCGTAAACGTTTGGTACATTGTAATTTATTTCTAATAGAAATTTCACGAAGTCAAACGTTTAATATAATTTAATTTATCTTATTTTGGGTAAAAGAAATTTTGAAAAATCATCCGTAATTAAATACTTATAACAAATAAATAAACGTATACATAATGTTCAGTACGATCTATATGATAGATATGATACAAGTGACTTTTTACACATACATGTTCGAATTAAATTCTAATTTACGTATATTTGGCTTTGAACTGTTATTGTAATAATAATATGAATTAGGTCGAGAAATGGGGGGTTTTTTTAAAAACATTTTGTAATTGCGTGAATAAAAATCCAATAAGAGAGAAGTACGCGGAATAAAATAATATTCGTTTCCGAGTATCTGAAACCGTTATTAATCGACGCACAACTACTTCCCAATTCGTCGTATATACTTATTTATATATAAACTATATAAGTATATATACTAGTTCCACAATTAAAGAACGCGTTTAAAATATTTTTATTCTCGTCGAAAATTTCGTACTATCAAATACCTCTTAACTTATGGGTCGAACCTAGGACCGATAAAACTAGGTTAAGATTTGTATTTTGTAGTTGTTAATTATCTATCGGAATGATAAGTTTAATAAAAATAAGTGGTTTTTGTCTTTTCGGAAAATTCGATTTTCCACTTTTCACGTTGTATCATAATTGTATTCTTAAGGGAAACAAATAATGAATAGACGACGATGTTACGAATTGCTAATAGCTAAACCTTCTTTCGGAAAAAGTGAACCCTTGCTTGCATGTATGACGCAAAGGCATTTTGAAGTGTACATGCCCAGGGATTTTCTTGCTATCAAATTGGGTCCCGTATGTGTAAATATGCACAATATAATTATCCGATAATATATTACAAATTTCGTAAATTATTATGGATGAGCTTAAATAAATTAAACAGAGGTTCGAAAACGTTAACAATATTTTCGAAAATTCCAATTTTACACTTTTCTACAAATTTTCATCTATATAGTTAAAATTATATATATATATTTATATAAAATACAAATAGTATTAGACTTTCGTTTACTTATTTCCATACGTTAAATTCAATATTAATTGTGGCGTTACTGGATTAATATCTCTTAGTAGTAATATTGCGAAAACCGAGAAATCGAAAAACGCGAGTGAAATTTTTCGCAATCGCGCCCGTACGCAGGATATACGGAGCGCTTGTGTATTTTCGATTATTTTTATTAATATATTATTACACGGACGTCTGTCCGTCGTCGCGTTCGTCAAAACGCGAGATAATAAAAGCCTATAATATATATATTGTGCACGCGTGCATATAATATATATACTGTGTGTGTGGTAAATCCGTACGAATTACGTTAGGGCACAAAAGCTTGAGAATAGTGAACACGCATATATATATAAATAAATAAATCCTCGACCATATTATATATTATGTGGCCGTCGTGTACGATAAAAAGGTTCTAGAGATATTATTTATTCGGGGAAATAATTGGTTATATATAATACGACATGTGTGCGGTATCCTCCGGACAATGCGACGCATTGTTGAGCCAAAATCGTTGACTCGGGGTCTCGCGCGCGCGAATATATATATATATATATATACACGTATATACATACATAAATACGTAGACAGAGCCGTTTTAACGCAACGGGCGCCGGCACAAAAGCGTCGCCGTCCGATATTCGCGTACATTATTGTTATATTCTTCGGCGGTCTAATTTTCGTTTTCGCGTATATATTGTCGCTCAACCCCCCTCCCCATCCCCCTTCCGCCGATCTAGCCCCATCCATTTATCACGGACATTACGGAGATAATATTTTCTTTCTATGTTCTTATTTTTTCGCGTACTCGCGGCAAATATCTGTATAAATGTGTATCGCGTGTGTCACAACATTTACACGTGCGCGCGCGCGCACATACACACACACACAGGCGCGCACGTTTACTTTTGTCCTACACGCTATTTGTTTATCTTTTTCGGTTTTTCTTCTTTTTTTTCATACGAAACGACTTGTTATTCTGTACACTACGATATATACAGTATTATAGGCGCGAATACGAATTATTTTGTGCGTGTGATTTTACTATATAAAAACGTTTCCATCTCTATTTTATAACGTATAGAGTAATTTTGTTTTGTTTACTAAGTACCTATCCACGCATAAAAACATTATGGAGAAGTATGTCAGACGTTTTTTTTTTGTTTTACGGCATAACTATAATATTTTGCAGCATTATGATATAAACTAACGACAACAGTAACGACGAAAACAACAATAATAATAATAATAAATTTCCATTTAGTAATCGGTAGTATAACGTTTTGACGAGTAGGTGTTATATCGACGAATCTACTAATCAATTACGGACGCTTCTAATATGTTATAATACCATAAACGTATAGCAATTGTTGTGCTATAATTGTATATATATATATATATATATATATATATATGTGTGTGTGTGTGTGTGTGTGTGTGTGTGTGTGTGTGTGTGTGTGTGTGTGTGTATGTATTCATTTGTAATATTTTATAGTGTATAGAAATTAATTTTGTATTAACTGTTTGAATTACATTTTATTATTATTAGATAATAATTATGTTAACATTACCCGTATGTAATATATCAGTAAAATACAACGCACGAGCATGAAACGTATCATGAACTCCGGGTTAGTTATGATAATTTTTATCGAATTTTCCGTTTAAATTAACCAATTGTCTGGCAACAAATCGCGATGTACCCGATAATAGTTTTTATTAATAGAATCGATAATTACCTATTACATTTTACTTAAATTAATTATTTTTAATTGATATTATTATTATCATTATAATTGTTATAATAGTTTGAGAAAGAAAAACGATATTTCCACGTTTCAATATAGTTTTTATGTAATTTAAAGAAACAACGATTATTATAGTGAGTAGAATTTTTTATTTTTTCTCTTACGAAAAAGCTTTATAATGTACGCGCGTAGGTGTTTATGTATATATAAATATACTTGTACAGTTCAAGGGTGGTCAGGTTAAGTCATTTTAAAGCCATTTCGCAACGTTTTTATTACATTATATCCTAATATCCGTTTTATGAAAGTTATAACGTAGGTAAGTCATCCCGTGAGCTTTCAGTAATGTGTGTGGCGTCTGGGGACTTACAATATATATATATATATATATATGTCCTTCCTTTACAAGTACTGAACTTAGTCAAAGGATAAAAGAAATAATATTCTGTATAATACACTGTTGTATCTACGTGCGTGGAATGTACCCATTACTTAAGCATTACATTTGATTTACTTATAACGATTATATTCTACGCTACCACAACGACAAAATTGTAAAAATTATCCCACGTTTTCCATTTCTGTATATCGCGAGCGATTATAAAAATATATTATTTCGGGAAATAATTCGAACGCTTAATAACGTCATATTGGACATAGAAAAAATCGTAATATAATTTATTCTTAGAAAGCCTCGCGATACAAAAATAATGTAACATACACTTAACTGCTGTGAATAAAAGTCATAATTAGCTATTGTTTATTGTTTGTTTTTCCGAAAAATATGAACAATTCTGGACGTTAGTCGGTTCACCTACCATACCCTGATTCGCAACTAGTAAATCAACGATAATAAAATAATCGAATTGTAACGGAATACTCGTTTGCAATTTTCGCGGAGAATATTTACGGTTGTCGGCAGTTGACTGACGGGGATAAGGAGGGCGCTTAAATAAAATAATCAATTTTAAAATGAATTTAGTACACGATCTAAACGAATATATAATACAATTTTCGCTATACGTTCAGAATTCTTAAAAACGGTTATGTTATAGAAGGGACGATCGCCAACCATGTATAAAATACGACCCGACTAAATTGTGTTAAAAGGATTGAAATATAAATTATTTCTGCGAATTCGCGCTCCAACAATCGAGTGGTATTTTTTTTATACAGAAACAATTATTTTTAGGTCACAAAAACAACAATATTCCTCGAGCTACAAAAACAGCTAAGGGAACCACAGAACAAGAGAAAAGTAGACGGGTGATTCGCATCCTAATTCTCATTTATGTACCTACCTCGTAATTTACGTTATATTAAATTAGATTTTCGAACGTTGATTATACGGTTTTTTACTATTTAAATTCAACAATATTTAAGGCCGGGCATTTCGCGTTGAAATTTAAGTCGACCGTTTATACAAAAATTAAATTAAGTTAAATTAACGACGGCGTTAATAACATTAACTATTCTATTATTTTTTTGTAATTTAACGCAGCGAAATTCTATATATAAAACGTTGCTCATGACATTGGCGTCATTATTCAATATTTTCACGTCCCAAATATCGTCATTAATGTCGTGGGCCTAATACGAGACGCTTAAGGCGTTGGAGGAGGTCTTATCTTATTTTCGCGTTTTTACCGTTACGATGTAAACGTTTACTGACGTAAATTAACGAAATAACTTAAACATCTTCTAACCAATGCTTTTTGATAACGTTAAAACTGACGAATTATACGAATTAGTTAACGTGCCGATCTCGATCATATCGATAAAGATAAATTTCACATCGTACGGCTACGTGTAAATCATTTGGTACCCAGATCGTACAATATTTAACGTAAATCGAACGATATACTATTATATATATAAAGGTAGACGGCACCCTTTAATTGATAACAGTCGCGGTAAATACGTGCACAGCTGCGGACGCGCGTTAACTGCGGAGGCGAATAATAATCATTCCGCCGGTGTATAATGCACTGGAGCGGGTTTTTGTCGCGTGTCTGCGCAACGTTGGAACGAAGCCAAACTGCGCAACATACACCGACTCGCGTATAATAATATATAGTATATCGTGACAGGTCTGCGCGCTAGTATTGGGTTTTGCGATTCCGTTAAAAAATTAGCCGCGACGTCGTCGACATGCGGCTACAGGATGTCGGTGTGTTCATAAATTCGAAAAGTTAACTGGCTGCAAATCACCTCAGGGCCCGTTATTTATCGTCACGCATCCCCCTCCGGAGAATTTCCCCCGTGTCGGAATAATTTATGCGGTTTCCTGAAATTTTTACCCTTCGCCGTTTTTTTCTCTCTCCCTCTCTATTCCTTTCTCTCTCCCTATTTCTCTCGGAATCGTTACGTATATCACCGAATAACAACCGATTCAGGAGAGGGAGGAAAGTAAAAAGGTCAGGAAAACCAAAACTAAATACTTTGAACTCCGCGCGCGCTCGTGACCCTCTTGAAAAATGAGATCCGGTCACGCAGCGTACAATACATACATATGCATTTTATGTATACAACGTCAAATGACGCTAATGGATCACGCGGGGAAAAATGTGGCGAAATTAATTTTAAATTACCGTTACGTTTATGGAGAAAAAATTATGTCACTTGCCGTCAGAAGAAAAAAAATCTCGCGCAGTAATATACTTGCATTCGTCGTATGATCGTAATTCACGACTTATCCGTATATTCTAAGAATATATTATAAAACCACTTTTTAAACGTGTTTCAAACAGCCGCGTATTCGACTCGTTGTATGATGGCAGGGGGAGGTCGAAAACTTCCGTCAAAATCCCTCACGTATAATTTTATTTTTACTCCTAGTCACCTATGTAAACGTAACGTTTATATCATTTACAAAATACGCGCGAAAATGCCAATCTCCGCTTAGTCTCTCTTTT
This sequence comes from Geopemphigus sp. TES_GeoC_2020, assembly GCA_025469175.1. Classification (NCBI taxonomy): domain Eukaryota; kingdom Metazoa; phylum Arthropoda; class Insecta; order Hemiptera; family Aphididae; genus Geopemphigus; species Geopemphigus sp. TES_GeoC_2020. Next base: position 14,715 of record JAIPRN010000657.1, read on the forward strand.
CTCGTTCTAACGGCGTTAATGCCATGTTGTCGATCTTCGTCAGTAAATAGGCGAGAACAAAAAAATTAAACATCCGCCGTATGAAACCAAAAAAAAATTTACGACGAAAATCAGTGAAATACTTAAAATGGTCGGTCGCGAAATACTTTATTCGTAATTTGTGCCAACAATTACGCGCGTATGAAGACTAATAATAAATGGTTAATATAACGTACGGTTCGCGTAAAAAGCGTTCAAAATTCGATATTTTTCGTAACGATAGCGTTTATATACCATTGCTAGAAATAGCCCTCATCATCTCCATCCCTCAAAATACGGCACTGATTTTAATTTGATGCGTGATGCGACCACGGGAAAACGTCGATTCCAACGGTGAATTATGCGTACAGATATATTGGGTTCAGATTCATTTTCATTTCCTCGTAATCCGCGGCGAGATTACGTGTAATGTTTTATTTGATTAAATTTTTTATAACCTACAATATTACGCTCGTGCACACACACACACACACACACACACACACACACACACACACACACACACACATATATACATGTATATAATTTTATTCCGTGTGATAAAGAAAATGATCAATAAGTATATTAATATAAAAGCGTATTATTCCAGAGTTAATATTGGTTTAATCGTCGTATTAAAAAAAACAACCGCGAAATACTTGTTCAAAGGTAGGCGATAGTGTATTACGTATTTTTAATGTCGGGAGGGGGGACGGGCGATTTGACGAAACGTCGAGACGTACATTAAACAAACGTGAACTATCAATACGTATACGCGCGACGATGATCGTGGCTAAATATGTAATATTTCCGATCGTCCGAAAAAAGTCGAACAGCGCACGAATAACGATGACGCGACGCGTAAAAAAAACTATCCGCGTATAATAAATTACATTAAGGAAGCGTTTGGATTTTGTATGAATTATGGAACGGGCGTTTCGACGCGCCGCGTCTCGATGATGACGATGATGGCGGTGGCGGTAGTGGCGGTGGTGGTTGGGATGGTGGTCGTCGTTAAGGACGGGGCTGGCGGTTCCGGCGTAGAGCTTCGCGCGATTGTCGGTCTGCAATATACGTATTTAATTCGTCCGAGTTCGAAACGACTCGAAACCATATACTTACGCGTAAAATCGTTAACCCGAGAAATAAAATACGGATAAAAGATTCGGGCGATTATTCGACGAGTTGCTCGTGTAACGGCGCGGGATGAAAACGGCGCCGCCTCAGTAATACTTATTTGATTTTTACCGATGTTCGAACGAGACACAACGTCTGTTTTACGGTGTACACCGTTTAATGTCGGAATATTACGGGGGAAACAATAAGTCTTATAAGATACGCGACGATTTATTTAATTTGTATTTTATACAGTAACGTTACGCGTTATTGCACGCGTCATTGCGGGGATAACGATAACCGAACTCAACCTATAACCGTGTACACTTCCGTATATCTAATTTAACCTTACCATAATGGGTTGACGTATTCCCCCTCCTCGGTCCCCACTTAGTGAAACGTCTACACTGCACCGTGTGTACGAGTATTAATAATATCATATATATCGCGTCGGTCGCGTAATATTCCTTATTATTATTATTCCGCGTACATTTACAACGTGAATGTACAAAACCAACAAACGCTCGTATAGAGTGTACAACCATACTAAAGTCACTATGGTGTTAAAACAATCATTTTGGCGGATCGAATATATATGCAACTTTTCGCCAAGCATGTTTAACTTAGAACAAAGCCCGCGAATTGTACGTGAAGTATTAATAATTTCTACGTTACTTAAAAAACGAACCATTTTTCCGTCTACGCGCATTTTGTTGACCACAGCAAAATGATGTGACTCGTAAGGCATTGTAATGGTGGATAATAAAATAGGAAATTCGAGATGAATTTCCTTGCGGGTCCGTAGTTTCATTTTCACATGGTGTAAGAAATCGAGAACAAAAGAAACGCGAAACTCTATGAGCAATACGGAGTGCTAAGTGAAAAAGAAATTACGAAACGGCATTTCGGTAAGGTTAGATATTTAAGTATATAGGTGTACGGTTAATGGCAGAGAGAATGGAAACAAGAAAAAAAATTTTTATTTTTATTCGAAACCCAATAAACGTTTGTTCTATATATATATGTAATATTGTTTTATCAAATAATAACTTATAACGTGCAGTGGATTAGAAAGACTATTAAAATATTAATGTAACAAACATTCTTAAATATATATATATATATAATTTTATTATAAAAAACAACCTGTCAAAAATATAGTACAATAAGTAATTACGAAGTCAATTTCCTTTGAATATTTTACATAAAACGACTTGAGTTTTACACCCATCGAACGTGTACTTCTACCGACGTTGTTTTTCGTTACGAACAATTTATTATTTATTCTCGGATTATATTAACGTAATATCGAATTTAGAATTATTTTAAAAATGCGAAATCGTAACGCAATTAAAAGACTGTAAATAAAAACAAAGCAATTATTCTTGATATTCGACGTTCCCTCGCCGCTATATGAAATGTATTCAGAGAATTAACGTAAAATGAAAACAGATCTAAAGATTACGTACGACACGGAGTCGTCTGGCCGCGCGTTAACACGACGTAATTATTCCCCATTACTGTAGTAGCGGTGGCAGAAGCAGCCGCGGCTTATTACGTGCAAAAGTTACGTTCGTCGGAACTCAATTAAATTTTTTCCCCTAAAACGGAACGCGAAAATAAACGACGCATTTCATATTTAAATTCATCGCGTACGTTATTATATTCAAGATTAAACGTTAATTACCGTATAAAATGATGTCACGCGTTATATAGCTCACTTATGTATTATATTTTAAGTATGTAACAAGTATGTTTTATTCCTATTATTTGACAGCTCTCGGAATAAAATCTTAACGATCCAACGTTTGTATATTAATAGATAACTTTTTTACGATAATATATAGTATTTTTACGTATACTAAAATAATATTACGTATATTCGTTATGTATAACGTTTAAAACCACTACAACTGTTTTGTCTTTGCGCCGGCGATGTGTATATTTTCTACAGATATGTCTCCCTCCCCCTTAACGATCGCATCTCGACGTTATAATATTATACACGTGTTTACAATAGTTGATAACATAATATCGACGTAGTTTTCTACGTTTTACGATGTATTATTGTTAATATAGAGCAAAAGAAAAATTCCTCGGCAATATACCGCGTTATGTAGCGTACAAATAAATAAAACGAAATATCGAGTAACATGCTCGTTTATTATGGACGGGCCGACAAATTTGAAAAATGGCCTATATGCCAGTAGGCAGTAATAATCGAAATAAATAAACGTACAATTTAAAACGAATATTTTATTACATAACTAGGGCTAATACTGTAAAAACCACGCCAAAAAAATCCTATTTCGATTGTTGTTTTTCGCGTTTGTTTAAATATTAATCGGGCATTAATTAACAATATCAAATACAGATAAATGTCCGGGATATATTGTAAAAGTACGAACATTTTTGAAAAATAAAAATAAACGTCCGCTCATCGGTACTCGTATTAAAATATGTATTATCTATTATCTATTATATATCTATTATATTGGTTATATAAACTAACGAAAATGCTATTCGTATAATTGATTTTAATTTAATATTTCTCCCCTTCCTGACCAACGTAGTCAATATTGGCTGTACGTGTATTTCGTTGAAATTATTTTTATATGTACGTGGGGGTTCGCGCGTCAAATGACATTCGTTAGTCGGAGAGAAATAACGATTTTCGATTTAAACTCGACCGTTTATTTCCATCGATGTCCGTCGTTTACCCATCCTCGTCTCGTCAACGATAACGCGAATAAAACAAATATAACCTAACACGGACGGTTATTAGTTGGCGGGCTTTCGCACGCGCGAAAAAAAACCGAAAATTTTATACTCCGTCCTAAACTGAATACGTCGTCGACTAATCGAATAACTTCATAAAGTTAATATAAAAATAACTATCCGTATTGCTATACCGAAATCCAAAACACCGTATCCGTACACTCTATTTAGAGATATGAAATTAATAATAAGGTTTCCGAGGTCAGACGCATAGACACAACGAGTACACGCGCGTGTATGTGTCGAGAGGAGAAATCGCTCGTTTTCTGTAACACATATATATGTATATATCATATCGCGATAACTAAGTCACATCATCTACGTATGGACATCGGGTGATTATTATATATTTGCGACTTCACGCCGACAAGTATTGTTGTAATAGACAAATAATGGAACACGACGGCGACGAAGATTTACGTAAGGCTCGAGTCGGAAATAACGGTAAAAACGTCAAAAACGTGCGGTCCGGGAAAAAACGCGCGCGAATCCGAGCGTTTCGAACGTTTTGGGCGATCCAACGACGCGATTCGTACCGATCGCTGTTTTCGTAAACGATTTTCTCGAACGCTGCCGCCGGAAAATTCGCGAACGATACCGTGACGAATAATAATAACTGCCCCCCGGCGTGCTCGCGCGTTTATCGATCTTCGGAATCACGCGCGGTCCGCGACGGACTTTTACAGGGCCGTTGGTCGCGGACGATCTACTACATAACGTACTTACACAACGACACGCGTAATACCTCCCCCCAAAAAAAAAACGACACAACAATCGTAATAACGACGTAGTTTAAAGTTTTGTACGCCGCGTGGGCCGGTAGACTTACCTTTTGTAAATACGCGAACGACGACTGTCTGTCCGTGTGTGTGTGCGCGTGCGTGTGTGTGTGTTCTGCGACACGCGTGTGTTGGCCGGTCGTCTCTCGGACAATCGCGCCTCGGGGATGACGAGTCGTCGACGAATTCTCGGGCACGAAGAAGCTCGGTCCCGTCAGAATGGCTCGGCGGCGCGCGCGTATATGCGCGCTGCGAACGGCACACGACGTCTCGGCGGCGGCGAACGATGACGCCGCCGGCTCCGCGACAGTCCCGCGCGCTTTCAGGAAGGGCGGTCCCGTCGAGCGAGGTTCGATATTACCGGGTGCGGTTGTACCTGCGCACACGGCCGGACCGGCGCGCGCGCCATCCCTGTCGGACTTCGGCCAGCGTTTGTATATATGTGTGTGTGTGTGTGTGTGTGTGTGTGTGTGTGTGTGTATATACACGTCGTTGGCGTCGTCGTCGTCATCGTCGTCGGCGTCGTCGTTATCGCGTATACAGGGTGGTCGGAAAATCGATTATCGCCGGGACGCGTGTATGATATACACCATTTGCTATATTGTAATGGTGTTCTCGTGATTTTTTTCGACGTTCTAACCGTCCCTTTTTCGCACCACCCCTCCAACACCATCAGCAGTGGCTTTTCTGTTGTTCGCTATACTTACGTTTAGCGGTAGTATTAAACCGTTCTCATGCCCACGATCAGCGGCGCCCACGGACGGAAACGAAATCGAAAAAGGAATTACGTCGGAAATTTTGTCCGGAAATTAACGTCGCTATCGTGATGTTTTGCCGATGGTCGAAGGAAATGAGAAAAAAAAAACAATCGTACAGAAGTCGCAACGCGTGGTGTACGCGTACGCCTACGGGGTTAAGAAAAAGCGGCGAAAGAAAATTGTACGAATGACTTTTGGATCGGTCGAGAATACTCGAATAAAGAGTGAACGATTACGGTGACATGAACCCGTTCGGTGTAGTCGCAAGCCGCAAATCGTTCGTGCGCGCGTGATTTTGTAAAAAAACCCAAACCGATCGGTTGAAGGGTCTCGCGTACGAGACGGAATTACGTAGTACTAAAAAGGCTTTAGGAGAGGGTTCGGAATGAAATAGACGAGTATGGGATAGAGATTAAAGACAAGGTTTGCGCCATGGGATGAACTTAAGAACAGGATACATATTCTGTGTTTACGAACAACTGAGTTTATTTAATTTCGCCATTTTCTTGCATATTCATAGGCTGCAAGATATTACACAAAATGTTTAGCATACTTGAATAGTAATACGAAATGGTCTCGAGCTAATTATGATTTCCGATTATAACCGTTGTGTCAGAAACAATTAGTACATACTATTTTATTACAAGTCCAGATGCAATGATCAAAAAGAAAAAAATTAAAAACCCTCGTTTAAACCCCGTACAGCTTCGAAAATATTATTTAAAGTTCGAATTTCGGACGATAAGTGTTTTTAAAACATTAATGTGCTTTCAACGGCAATATATATTATAAAATCAGATTACGGGCGATACTATAGTACAAAAATGAAAATATTTACGTTTTCATATTTTTAAGGATATATAAAAATTTACGGACTATAATTTTTAAAATGTCTCCCCTCCCTCAAAAATCGTTATTAGATTAGTATTTAAAACACATTTATAGTTTAGAATAAGCATTTCATAAAAAGTGCCACAATAACATGTATCAAAATTCGAACGTTATAGAGCTGAAATTTCTAATTAAAACTGAATTTAGTATTATACTCGTAAGCGTCTAAACGTGAATCAAAATAGAAAACAGCTCGTGTATATATTCGAACATTTTAAACGAATCGACACGTATAATACAATGTACAAGTACAGGCTGAGGATTTTTTTTCCTTGTACTATATTTTTTGGTATTGACGGTATATAGAATTTGTAAATTGTAAATTTAGGGATGGTAGTTTGCGATTGAGAATGGAGCACAGGGTATGCGAATTCAATCTGTAATCGGCCTAACTGGCACGGATATTATCCCCGACGGCTTTTGATACACTGATTGGCTCAGTCTCTGGGCTCCGGACAAGTCGAAAATGTACAATTTTCTATATATAGATAGGAGTTATAATAAGATTATTTATTGGATATATGTATATTTATATATATATTTATAGCACGCTATATATTCTACCGAGCTTCAATAATACTGCGGAATACATTATATATACGTATACTTCGATGTTTCAGATTTATATTCTAGTTGTAAATCGGTCCGAAGAATTCATAATTTCAATTCCCCCGTTCTGCCTAATACTTTCCTTTCTCTCTCTCTTTCTCTCTCTCTTTCTCTCTCTCTCTCTTTTTCTCTCTCTCTCTCTCTTTCTCTTTCTCTTTCTCTCTCTCTCTCTCTTTCTGTATATATAGGTAGTAATATAAGTACTATTGTTGTGAGTTAAGATAATTTCCCTTGTGATTAGCTACTGTTTATAATATAACTTCAGTTTCATCGAAAATGTAATCCAATTATATTTGCGAACGAAAATAGTAATAAATAAAGTATTCGGTACGAAAAAAGGTTTATAATCGCTTCAAATTTGAATAAAACAGAAGGTAGGTACAATTTTGGAATTAAGAAAAATTATAGATACGCATAAAAAAACTATACAAAACGATTATTATACTAAGGAAACATTTTTTTGTATGTAATACAATGGCGTAAAATTGTTTCCTTTTAAAATGTAGCAGTATTCGTTTCGGTATTGAAAAATCAGTCTTTCAATTTTAATTTCAATTCATTTCAAAATGACCGTTGATTTCTTTCATTCTCTATAATACGTCGTTGGTTCGTAAAAATACGTAGAACACCAATTACGGCGTTTACCGCGTGTGATTGCACAAAGAAGAAAATATTTTCTAGGGATTAACGACGCGGACACGTCTGTTCGGGAAAAATATTGATACCGGCTATTGAAAATGAGCAATCCTAACGGGAAAAACATACCGACATAAATACGTGAATTCTTTTGTTTTATAACTCCGCGAACGAGCTTACATCACAAATGTTGATCCCGAACACGCCTCTGATGGCGGGGCAGAGGGGTTTAGTGGTTTAATATTCAAAACATCGCGCGCGGCAGACTGCGTGTTACTGTAATACTCTTCAACGTGTATCATATATGTATATCGTACGCTCGCGTTTGTCGTATATGTGTATAGTTCGTGTATTTATTTAACTTCCGGACAACTTGGATGCCGAGGAAAAAAATTAACACTATATTTAGAATTGTTTTGCCTAAATATAGGCACGTGCTGCACGTACCCGAGTACGTTCACACCAGCGGCGACACTGAATAGCCGCCGTGTCACGGTTTTCCGCAATAACGATCGCGGCCGAAAACCGTAAACAAAACGCTAACAGATTATATAATAATAATAATATTACGTGTACACGTGCGTGTGCTTGTGCGCGAGTACGATAATTTTTCGATACGCTTTTCAGCGGGCCGAAAGGTGAGCGTACGATCTACACGAACGCGGGGATATTGAATTTTTGTCATCCATCAACAATTGTTTATTAACGACGCGACGGTGGTAATCGAGAATTTCGGAGCAAACGAAAATGCCGGTGCGTAAGGGGTAAAACGTCGACATTGAAACCCAAAAACGTTTATGAAAACCGTCGTTCGTTCGATAAGGAACGAATACAATAATGAACAGACGGACGGAGAGTAATGAACGGAATCGATCGATATTCTGCGTAATTTACGTCTTCCCGGTACTCGTGACTCAGCACGTGGATTCGATTACGATGGCGTTGTCCAACGCTTTTAATCGATCGCCACGTATTTAATGTTACCGAGACGTTCAAACGATCGTTAGTCATTGTAGTTCCAAGGTACGTTTTCGTATTATTAAGAACCGGAAATGAAGAATTCGTGTCACTAACGTGGGTAAAAACTCATAAACAAGAGTACGCGACGCGTAATATGTACAGTGTTCGCGTCGTATTGGGCTTAAGTTCTTTTCATTTTTAAGCCGTTCATAATAACGAACTTTGCACGCGTGTAATGAGTAAAGACAATCCAAAGAGACTTTCTGGACGATCGTGTTTACGGTTAATGTCGTACAGATTAATAAACAAATTGCTTCGCCGCCCCTTAAATTCGACCATCTGGGACAGCTACCTCAAAAACGTGGTTATTACTTTTATTATTCGTATTATTTCGGACGATCTTTCTTTTATTACCGTATTATTATTATTATATTGATCGCGGTATTCAACGACGTCCGAACGTATTTATTCGGAGTTTTCGTATTTATATGTAACCACGAATCGGATAACGTCGTATAAAAAAGCTCTCCAGATAACAACGGCCCACCTTGGCGGCGATTATAACGGTCACGTATATTCACGAGCAGGCGCCCGAGTTAGCAAAAACAGATTTTAACCGCAGCCAACCATCATATTTCAACGGTTGTGGTAAACCTACGCCGAGGCATATTAAAAAAAAAACGTATTTATCACTATTCGTTTGGGGAAATCGAATAAATTGAACGACTCGATGACGCCACGAACAGGTTACGCCGACTTTGTAGAAAATCGCGAATTTCTTTCAGTCTATTGCGATAAGTACCAAAACAAAACAAACGTTTCGACATTAATAAAACTTTTTTTTATTTGATTCGATATATTCTAGTTGAGATTTACGTGATATCGTTAGTCGTATAAAAAATATTTTTAATTTTACCACCGAATCAAATTTTGTACGCAGTTTCTATACAACGTGTACATTATATATATACACACACACACACATATACTTATACTAAAAAGGTCGAATTGTATAAATACATAGTTTTGCTTCAGGTCTGAAAAATACACGTCACTGCGTATATACTTGACCTGAATTTCGATAGTACCGAAACAACTCTCACGTCCAGGCCATCCATTTTCGCTCCTCGAAATAATTAATACTCTCTGGCTCTACGTATAATTAAATTAAATTTATACGTGCATAATCGTGAACGAGAAATCGAACGTACACTTAGGAGAAGATTAAAAAAAATCGTATACCCACATTTTCCATTCGGAATCAACTGGAAAACAACTATCGTTAAAAATGAAATAAATTTATCGACGATTAAAAGGCGAATTGTATTATAAGAAAAATATTCCTTTTATTTTTAATTTTTACACTTAAATTTTATAGGCGACACGGATTTTCCATCGATCGTTATATATGCTCGAAATATCGACTTGATTTTTTTCAATTTACTATCGGTTTTTGACGTTCTTTTAAGTAATATTTCCACTTTTAGAGAATTAATAATTAGCCGGTAATATCCCGTACGATATTAAATTTATCGTCGTCACCAATGATTAATTTTGTTGTCACAAAGTGCGTCGTATATAACTATATATATATTTATATATTCGAAAGTATTATCAACGTTTTAAAAAAGGTCGTTTATCACAATGGGTTTTTTTCGGTTTCAAGTGTCCCGTTTTTGTAAAACTCGGGAAAATACTTTGTGTGACGCGCTGTATAACAGCGATACTATAATTCGAAGTAAACATTCGTTCGACGAGTATTTATTATTTTTTCTTTGCCCGAAATCGTGTACCCACGCAAGAGCGGGTAAACATCCAACGGGGTTTAAAAAAAACTAACAACGGGCCGGCATTTCGGCATCGTTCGTTTAACGTATATATACTTTAACTTTTCAATTTTTCGTCTCGTAAGTCCGACGACATGGAGACAAATTATCCTGGAGATTATTCCTGCAAATAGATTCGACTTGTGCCTCGTCGTAATAATCATAATATATATTGTACGCGTATACTTGTCGGAAGATCGGTAACACATTTTCCGTTGATTGACGTCCGTTTATAACTAGCGCTCATACAGTACATACGTATATAAATATATATATTAAATGAAATGCTGAATAATTAAAAACGAACGATTTCTCTAACGAAGTATGATAATTATTTAGTATGGGGCGTTTTTCGAACATTCCACTATGCCACCACCAAACCGCCAGAAAACAGAAAAGTTTTGATAAAAAAAACCAGCGCGAAACGTGAACGAATTATCGGAATGCATTCATTCGAAATATAAAAAAAGTTTGGTTAAAGCGTACATGTATACAATACTTTCTCGTGAAGTTTATAAACTAATTTGAAAATTGATTAACGTTCGTACAAAGTATAATAATATATATATTTGCGTATATTTATTAATTTTTTTAATTTAAAATTCTAACGAATAGGAATACAATTTATATAAATAGTTACATGGATACCGAACATTCGTATTCTATATTTTTAATATACGAACTTACGTCGTTTTAGCCAATAATTGAATGTGACAAGAGCGAACAAGAAATAAAATAATACTTGTACTTCATCGCGTGTTGTTAGAACGTTCGTTTGATATTCAATTATTTTTCATTATTGGACTGATATATACATTTAATAATATGATCGCGAATAACAAGAAAATATACTTTTATTTACGAGAATAAGTTAAAGTTTTTATTATGTCTATAATCTATATATATACAATTTACGAACCTAACTTCGTAATTCGACGTAACATTGTCGTTTTATTATTCCGAGTAAACACGTCTAACACGAATATGTTTTAATTCTTTTTTACGCCCGCACGACGGTTTTTATGTTTCGATTTACGGAAAACTGCGAATTCCGGGTCAGTAGCGGCGAATAGTAGTTTCTCGTCTCGATCGATCCGAAAGATGACGTAAACACAAGTCGACAGATGGTGACGTGTAAACAAGTCGTTTTTGGAAATATTCGCCAGTAGTTTCGAAGAAATTTCCATTAAATTTGTCCGCGTCGAGTCGTTAAAACGTCGAGTTTTCTAAACTCATTTTGGGAAGATAGCGGAAAAGAATAAGCCCGGAAAGTTCATTATTTCGCGAAATATTCGAAAAAACAGCGTGAAAAGTTGTGTTCAGTGAAACGTATTCGTTTCGCAACGACCGTATATATGTATGTATGTATGTATGTATGTACGTATTACGCTTCCGTTTGAATTAACTCCTTTTTAATCCTTAAATTTGCATTTATTTATTACGATTCCGATAAGTTTATCGTGTCTTTTTCTTTTAAATTTTTATTCATCGTGCAAATAAATGAGCCATAAGATTAGTTTCGAAAACTAGAACTATATATATATATATATACAGACACGAGAATGGAAATGATCAGAAACTTATTAAACAATTGATGTACGACATTATCTTCGCGAAACGTTATTGAATCGATTATATATTTATTTAATTATAAAAGTAAAATGTCGATAAACGAAACGATTATAAACTGTATAACTGCGCATAATATATTAAATAGTATAAATATAAATATATAGTATTGTGTGACGGAAATAAATTTTTTGTCTCCTTCCCTACGTCTAAAATTATTGAATATACTACACACACACATTGCGCGAACTTAATTTTCGTATATTATTACGTTTGTAAATTATATTCGGTGACAATGCACTCTTAATTCGCATAATTTTCAATTATTTAAAATGTTAAAGTTATATAAATCGCAATGTTGGTATATTGGCGTGTTACCAGCGAATGACTCACCTCACTATTGTAAATAATACACGTTATTGTAAATATTATCGTGGTGAACACTACTAATTGCGCTACCGAGTAGATTACATTTTCCCGTGTTCTCAATAATCGTTTGATAATTTTTAAAATATCGATACACCATATTTCTATTTTGTGGAATTTATAACAATTTCGCTACATTTGTACGCAATAAATAAAATTTGGTCGCGGTGCTCCCTTTCGGCTGTTCCGCGAAATTCGAGAAACCGATAGCGACTTATAGGAACCTATTAGGAAAGTATAAATTGTTAAATGTTCGTTACGGATCGCGTCAGTAGTGGTCACGCGTATGAGGTGAGATGTTGATTTCGCGTGTGCTTGTGGTTATTGACTAAACGCGAGAACAGAAATATCATTGGCTTACGTGAATACAATATTACGTAATTTTATTTTTGTTCTTTAGTCATATTTGAAATAGAAATAAAAAGTTTTGGAAAAAACAATCGCCAAATAGTAATCGCGAACTTTTTTAAATAATCACGAACATTTTGATTACCTAAACGACGTATATACTGTTTACACGCGCCTATGGCAAACAATTTTTAAAGATAATACGATGTAAAAACGTCAAAAACACATGACATCATTTTGTTATTACCAAATTGACTAAAAATATATTTTATAGTATTTATTAAACGAACGTACATGACAGAAAAACATTCTACAGATTTCAACCGGTCTTATTTATTAAAGAAAAACAATCCGTTTATAAACTATTATTATTATTCCGACAGACATCTAAAAATAAAGTAGCTTATAACTTGTACTAAATCGTATTGAATACATAATAATTAACTTACGGCGATATCGTTAAATTTATAAACAATTGTCTTGTTTCGAACAAATATCGTCTTTAAGCGGTTTTCGTTATTAAAATATTTTTAACTCCAAGTAGGATATTTCAAATTCTCGCAGTAAGACACGCACGGGAACGAAACAAACCACCGCGTTATAGTCATATTAAAACGCGTTATTACTTTATCGATTACGAATCAATTTATACGATCGATAAAATTGTTTATTTTCGTTATATTCGTCAGTATGTTCATTATTTATCTTCGTGTTTTTAACGATGCGTAAACAATTTATATCGGCCGGTACTCGAAACAAAACAAAACACGTATATTAATTGAGTCCAGTAACGCGTGTGCCACGCCATTCTTTTTGATATGATTAATTAAAAGTATTGGTATTCGAAAACATAAAAAATCGGGTAATCTCGATTAAACGACACACATACACACACACATACACACACATATATACACATACATGGATAGGTATGACGTTTTGAAGGTTAAATGATAAAGTCCATCTCGTCAATTAAGACGCTTCAGTGACGCTCAGCTACACTTATTACGAAATTAAAATTCGATCGAACATTGAGTCATTAAGAAATGAATAATAATATCGTAACAGATTGTCGTTTACTAACGGTGTATTAATGAGAAATTTTGTTTCTAACTTGCGATTCCAACACAAGTTCACTACCTCTAAGTGTATGTACGAATAATTATTTTTTGTACTATTACTTATACGGAGATATTTTCGTGTTGTATCGATAAGGTTCTATTTACAATTTTATTGGTCTACGAACTTTAAAACAAATGAATCTTATACGTCAGCTATTCGCGAGAAAGACACGATATAAAATTTGAAACAAATTCAAAACTTAACGTCACAAAAACAACGTAACGGAATATAATAAATAATGTTTACGCTACGCTCTAATGGTTTTTAAACGAGTTTTTGTGACAAAAAGTTTTCGAACACTCTGTATGCACAATCTCATCTTCTATCATTATTATTATTTCTTTATATATATATATATTAAGTACAAAAAAATTGCTTTAAAACTACTCGCCAAGAATACATAATACACAGCTTTTGACTTTAAAGATTAAATTTCTTTTCACACCTATGCGGAATGTCCTTTTTAAAATTTAGAAGTAATCGTCGCAAAATTATTATGGTATATACATAAATAAATTTGTAAGGCATTGCGCGTTAATTGTGGAATTTCTGCCGAGCCGATTTGTGACGTTGACGGTTGGATGGAATCGCTTAGACTCTGAGAACTCGAGAAAGTTAGAAAGAATTTGTTATTAAAGAGAACAAAAAAGGAGAAGAAGAATCAACGAGATTTTTTTAAACGATTATTCGATATAATTTTTAAAGAATATGGCGGACCGTATTATTAAGCTGAACGAACGAATAGCGTTTTAAGTGCTCGGACGGATGACTCGTAAAAATTAATCGATTTATCGGAGTTGATTTAAAAAAAAACATTAATCTCGACACGCGTTATTTAAGTACATCGTTAGGGAGAACTTATGGATACGGTTTTAAGTTCAAGAAGAAATATGACGATATATACAAATATATTTATTTCGAAAAATATGACGAACAAATTGTCGACGATAGAGTCGGTTAAAACGTTTTATGTACTTATATAATCATAAATACATACATATTTATATATATACATATATATTTATATATTATATTCGTGAGCAGTATTAGTTGGTACAATTTTAACGTCTCGCGGTCGATTTGATTTTTGCGTAAACACACGACCTTTGTTTTCGTTTAAGTATTTTAACGATTATTTTTTCAAGTCGGCGTTATTTTTGCCTTTTTTACCAATATCCAACAATTATAACGAATAAACAACAGTTGTGTGTCGTTCAATCTGATACAGTACGTTCGTTAATTTTAATTTACACCAAGCGAAATTCGCGTTAAACGCTCGGAACAATATTATTATCGGCTACATTTTTCGTTAAAATAACTATTATTTCGAATAATATTACGCATTGCACGATAAGTACACCGAATATTATTTTTAACCCCATACATTACGCAATATTTTCCAAATACAACGTGGTGGTATTGCTAAGATCTATTCGATCGTCGTAAAATTGATTTCAAAAATCGCGTATATAATTAGATAACGTAAGTAGGTTTTTAGGCTCGACAGGCTGTATTGTTAGAATTGGCTCTACGCTACTTCCGTATAAACGTGATTGTTTAGAAAGATCGTTGATCGGACCAAACTAATATTCCAAAATAACGCTGCTGAAATTGTCTCGTTTCGTACCGAACGCCCTTTGCGTACGACAATAGTCCACGGTTTTGATACGTGCAAAAATAACGTTTTTTCCGTTTCGATTGTTGTTACGAACCGAGTGAAACGACGGAAGTCGGGGACAATTTGAAAGCGACAAACACGTACGTTTGCTTCACTTCGCGATCGTTGCCGAGTTACTAGATGCACGCAAATACAGCGTTTGAACGTTGATTATAAGCTTTTTAGGTGAATTGGTTTACGAAGTCGATTTCGAACTCGTTGTCGAATAATCGTCCGTATATTCAAGTTTTCCCAGTCGTGTTATTGAAACATAACATGTTTACAGACGAACGCGAAACACATTATTACGGCGCACGGTATACGAACGCGCCTGTTTATTTCGGTTAATCAAATCGCTAAAATTGTATATGTATAAATGTGTGCATGTGTACATATATATATATATATATATATATATATATATAAAGTAACTATGTATACATACAAAAGCAGTTCAATCTGTACATTCTATACACGAGGCCCCGGTTTGATCGTCACGCTTAAACTCCGTGGGCCGGTTCGTGGTCAAAAAATTATACGTTTTTTTTCATTTCGTATAATATAATATTATTGTTTACAGCCAGTAAAACGTGCCTCGATGGTTATATTATCGTCAATTCGACTATAGTCCGATAACATTCGTAAACTTAGCCGAACGATTATTAGTTTCGTGTACAATACGCGCGCACACGTATAAACACCGAGTATAATTTAATTCGCGGCCTGTTCGTCACCAATATTCGAGAGTATACGCGGAAATTTCGGTTGTCCAAAAAATAAATACGCGGCGAACACGGTTCGAACCGTTGAAAACGATTAATATACAACACGTCGCCTCATCGTTGATCGTTAAACTTCTTTGATTCAAAAATTAAAAGCGATAAACGTTTTGAAACCGTCGGTTTTTTTTATCCGATTATAAAAACCGCTAACCGTCGTGCCAATACGTAACGATAATTATTCTCTGGGTCAATATTTTTCTCGATCACGCACGTTCAATACCTATCCCGTTGTAGTATACGCGTCGTTAGATGCACAGGGTTTACAATCACGACAACGGGTGAAGTTCGAAATAACCGTTTATAATATTTATGTTTTATTTTAATACAATTTCTCTTTAATCCATATTTTTCGAAAATGTTTTTGAATCGATCGTCGGGGTTGAACGTTACGTGTACAATGTATATAGTAAGACGTATGAAAAGTAGGCATTCCTAAAGCTTTATATTGTGTATAATGAACCAGTTACACAGTGGCCGAAATGATCGTAAGTAGTAACGATTAAAATATGTGTGTAAAAACAATCGAGAAACAAAATATCCCTAGAGGATCCACTTTTACAATAGATAAATTACGGTCGGATACGTCCGTTATATGTACGAAACGATGTTTATACGTATGTTAATATCAGGGTATTGTAACGTAATATATTTCCGCGTCTACGCGTCGAATTCCGAAACGCGATTTCTATTAAAAGAAATCTAAAAATAATATCGGTAAAGTATAATCGTTCCAAAATATTTTCGTGCCGGTTTTTAAGTGTATATTAATTGTTAACGGAAATACCTATTAATATTTTATTATGGTTTGCAAGTCTTAAACCCGAGATTACGCGTACGCGTATATTTATCAAAAAAAACGCGAGACAATTTTTTTTTTCGTTTAATAATAACATCGTCGAAATTCGCGGAATTAATTTACGATTTTTCCGCGAATTGAACTTTACGAGCTTGACCGCGGTACTCGATTTAATGGCTATTCTGTTTTCGAAATGAAAAACGTACGGTTTCTAAAACGCGAACCGACCGAACAAACAAAATCGATGTCTATAATAATAAAAAAAATGTCTTAAAGTCAAGGCGATCGTTTCTACATCCCGAAAAGCGATCGAAAATACTTTTTACAGAATTCAAAAAAAAAAATATATATATATATAAAACGCGCGAATGTAAATTACGTTCAACACAATTCAAGAAACCGAAATATACGTTCATCGACTCGAGCAGGGGTCGTTTACGCGTTTCCAAAAAACCGCGGCTATATTTTCTCGTAAGCTCGTATTGTGACGACAATGTGTTTTGACGAGCAGACTCAGTCGTTTTATTATCCGTATATATATATATATATATATCGATGAATGGCAAAGACGTTTGGTGCTCGATTGACCCTATGCAGTTACACTCCATAATACATACACTGGCAAATATACTCACAATTCAAAATTCAAACGACGACCGATTCGTTTCTCAATCATAACGTTGCAATGACTTATATGCGCGTAAAGTTTATGCTTACAATATATATTTATACGTCTACAACTCGAATAAAATGACTTGGCAAGACATTGCGTATTATGTGTGTATGTGTGTGTGTGTACAAATTGATTACACGTCTAGGTATGCTATCGGAATCTACACGTAAAAGCGCACTACATATACACATATATTACGGTGAGATAAAATATTGATAAAAACGCACGCGTTTTACCGTTATACACGCACGTACGACGCGTACGTATAATACCTCCAACTTTATAGGCTTCAGACTTATAATTGGCGCTTTATCTCGTATTATAATATACACGCGAAATTGCCAGCGAATTAATGTTTCCGCTGTGCACGATTTTTAAGCAACGAATTTTTTTTCGTTCGAACATTATTGGACTGTTTCGCGTTGACCGCGCGAATAACCCCCGCGGGCGCGCGCTGGACACCTTTGCATCAATAAACAACGCCGCATAATTCCCGCGAGCGGGTAAAATAATATTTGTACGAACGTTCGGTTTACTTTCGAAAATATTACCGAACACTTTTGTACGAACAGGTTCGTTCTGTTTTTGTCGTCAGTGGTGTACGATCTCAAAACGGAGAACTCGTTCGGATTTCTTAATTTCGATCGTAATCGATGACCCCGCCAAGTATCCGAATCGTTCAAATTATATTCTTTACGGCGGTTACAACTCTTACATTTATCGTCACGTTATCGAGCGAAACGTACAAAGGCTGACTGTACGACGATAAACCGCTGAAAAATGTATGAATCGTCATTAAACTTACAAGAAACGGTCGGAATAAATTTTTCGCGGGCTTTTGTAATCTAAACTTTTATTGAACGGCGGATGTACTTACGTACATAGTACACGGACTCTACGACATGTATTATTGAAACGTTTCGATGTTACTTTGTAAAAACTATTATCTTGACACGCGTACAAAAGATGGTTGCGATTCGTTGTTTTATTATTCTACGAATTCAAATAAATTCAATTATCATTACGAAAAAGTCTTCTTTCACCCGCGATCCCGTGCTCAACGTGGATCGGTCGTCGTGATTAATTTATAAGCGGTTACACGGGAATTCGTCGGTTTATATACTTAATTATGTACACGTTGACGTTTTATCAAACATAAATAACATTTCGTAATATCATAATTCAATAATGACGTCGTGACATTGATAACTGATACTGAAATAGTCGAGTATACGTCATAAATACGACAAACGTTCTTTTAAATATTACGTACTTCACGCGTTCCATTTGCAATCACGGGCATTATTAATGCGTCAAAGGACGTCGATTATTGGTGAACGCAATTTTTGGTTTGTGGAACGTACCGAAATACTAAAATTCCGAAACGAACAAATAATCTAAAATTATTTCTCGTTAAAAAAAAGTTTTTTTTATTGGTATATTTTTACGTTTCGAAAATTTGAATCGAGGACGTTTTACATATTACGCGCTTTATTCTGTTCAATCGTCGTTAAAATTTCAACAACTTTTTTGACGAAATTTCCAGGAGTTAGGATTCGCGGCTACGATTACGTCGATAATATCGTTACAAATAGGTACGGATTTCAGTAAAACAAATTTTTTATTTGTATACAACATAAAATATGCCTTCATAGGTAAAGATATTATTATCTATACCGAAAAAGATACGTGATACAAATTGTACCGATTTATTGTTCAGCTGTGACTGAAGGGCGACATCGGAGGATTGAGAGAATTACGTTGGTTTGTTTAGAATGTCGTTGATCGGTAAAATTAAAAATCAACAGGGAAGATTTCGACTACTCCAATGGTTAAGAACCAAACTTAATTTATAAACTTGCGTAAAAATTGAACACAAGCTAGGTTTTCTAATAAATACGCGAGACGCTAAAACGAAAAGTCGCGAAACGATTGTAATATAAAAAATATATATACGGTTTTTTTATCGCTCAATACGTAAACAGAACACAAGTCATTTTTTCAACGCTTCGTACTGCGGTTAGCGTATAAATTCGATAATAGCCCGAGGTAAGCGGATCATCAATATATATATATATTTATCGTAATTGTTTGGAAACCGGTTGCGTAGGAGGTATGTCGTCGACGTTTTACTCACAACCTATAATATATTCGATTATATATTATAATATTTACAACGTCGCCGTAATCGTAATTTAAAAATTTGACTTACTTCTAGTTCCGAATGGGTTTTAAAACGTTCTTTATATTCGACATTTATATATATATATATATATATATATAATTGTTTTTCGATTCGTTTGTTTCCACGTATTAAATACATATAAATATAAAATACGTAATGTATATCGCCGAATGGCCCTCCCTAAAAGTCTTCCTCCCCAATCGATATTATTTCATAACGGTGACGTAGATTATCGAGACGCGATTATTTTTCAACGGAATTTCGAAAAGGTATTTTGTAATAAATACGCTCCGTCGTTTTCCACGTATTCCCGCAACTGGGATTAATTAAAACGATTTTTACGTTAAAAGAGTCGATTTATTTATTTATCGCGTTCGTTTTAATTATACGTCCGTAATTGTATTGCGTAATCGTCGAGTGTACCCTTTGTATTCGTTTTATTGGCGTACAAAAAACAGTCACGTGAAAATCTATAAATAACATTTTTTTTAAATTTACGGTACTATTTTTTAATAAAAGTCTCGACAATTAAATCACTAACTTATCTCACGGTATACTATTTATGTTTAAACGCATACGGACAAATGTTCTCGAACGAATTTTTATAATACCGATATCGGCCATTTTATTAATACCGCTGTTTTCGTCTGGACCGAGTGAATCATGTCGATGATCAGGAATATTTTCGCATTCTTACATTGTTTCGTACATTACTCGTATCTACATAAACGTTTCGACGTTTGCTTTGCGTAAACTCTTCCGTTTTGTCGATAACTGTACATCGCGAGCTTACGGCGTCTGTACCACGAGGCATGTATTTAAGTTGGTAATTAATTTTTTCGACGTCGATTTTCGTTTGTTTCGAGTAAACGCGTAAAAAACGTCGATATTATCGATTCAATCGTGGTAGGTTATAACATGTACTTACAATTGTCGACGAAATTAAATTTATTTAAATACAAAGGACAAATACCTTATTTTAAACGGTAAAAACGAGTTAATAGCTGGTCGCGCGGAAAAATATTTGATAAATTTCGTTAGGAATTAACGTATAGGACGGAATAAAAAACAAAATAAGAGCGTTAAAAAAACTTCGCGATTATCTTTTTTTTTAAAAACGTGTTTTTCGTAAAGTTTATTTTAATTGACGAGTCGGAACGGGCTATAACTCGCGCTGAGCAAAACGTAACTTTTTTCGCAGTTTTAATTTATATATATTGCCAATAGGAGCCGTGGTAGTTATATCTATTTTCAACGGAGGAGCGAATTTTCATAATCCTTCATTTTTAATGAACACTAATAAGATTGTATACAGTTTATAATGAACAGTCGTAAAGTTATACGCAATAACGACGTTAAACTCGTAATCCATGTATGCCGCTTGGTTCTAATCATTATTTATTAATGAAAATTTACCTCCACGAGACTACTAACGATTTTTATAAATTTTAAAATAGTATTATCGAAGAGCCAATTTTTTTTACTAAATTAATGTCAGTGTTGGCGAGTTGTAGGGGGTACTATCGTCCTTTTTTCTATAGAAAACCGCCATTTAGCCAAGTGTTTCGTTTACGTGTTTCGCCGTAATTTTTATTAATATTTCTCGCTTTTACTCTCTGTTACAGACGTTACACGCAATTTGCAAAAGATAAAAACGACCGGACATTTTTTAAATCGTCTTTTTCGTATAACTTAATATTGCCGTCCCGAACGAATATCTTTTAATATACGGCTTAAATGCGAAATTCGCTTTATGCCGTCTAGATGTAGAAAACTGCATGTCTGGACCTGTATTCAATCCGTTTTCCTTCATGAGTTCAATTTTACGAAATAACGTCGTACGTTATTTTATGCGCGAATATTTTATATTCGAATTTTACTTTCGATCGACGACGTATTCCGCTTCATGTACGGAAACGATATTAAGTTGGGCGCGTTTAGGCGCTCATAACGATTAAATGTTTTTCGAAAGAATCATATACACCGCGATTGCGGTCGCGCTGTTCACGTATGGTTGTTTATAAAATTTGTACCGCTGCTCGTCACGACGAATGTTTTATGTGTTATACGAACGAAATACGCGCGCATACACATTCAGAAATACAATTTATGTACCGGAGTTTCGTTAGTTTAATTTGGAACGATACAATCGATTCTGCCTAATCGCGAAATGGGCAGCGTTTCCTGTCAAACGGTATTTTGATGAATTATATGTAATTTTAGTACAATAGATTACACCGGGCCGGCAAACGTACAAGTGAAATGCCGCCGCCCATCGTTATTAATTATTCGGAAACCCTCGAATACTCTCGAAATTGTACATGAAACAATGTGGAAAAAATTTCCCAAAACAATCATCCGCAAAAAGGAATAGAAAAAATAGAGTTTGAACTCGCGTCTGTCACCGCGTTACTTATATATTCCGTGCAAACGTCATTGTAATATAGTCCCGACACTATTTCGACGGGTGTTACGTGGCTCACTTTTATCGCGATATTCGACTAAAAAATTTATTAAACACGAATAGCCGCCGCCGTTAAATAATTAGCGTTTTTGGTAAAAGAAAAATATTCGTTTCGACGCACTTTTTCGTTGCGTTTTATTTTTGTATTAACGGCAAGGAATTCGATACGCTCATTTCCTGTCGTAATACCGATAAATTCGTGGTAATCGTAAGAATTTTACGCTCGTTTTTGGACTCGACTTTTTAGCTCCAATTCGAACTTTACTTATAAACGCGGACCTCTATTCACACATTTTGGTCCTGCACAAGCCTCTATGGGCATGTGTGTTATTGTTGCCGGTAGATATCGCCAAAGTTTCCAAACTATCGATAACGCGTCGACAATACGAATCAGATTCCGACGATTTCTAAAATTAAATTAAAAACCATCGTTAACCTAGTATTTGGAAATTCTATTGTAATAATATCCATTTGGTACACTTACCTATATAGACGAAATTTAAACTCTAAAAAGTATTTCATATTATTAATTAGGGAAATATTTAAAATAAAACAATTTTTAACGTATCAGTTGTTCGTACGTGTTACAACATTTTTTTGTCGAGAATAGTTCGTTGTTTTAATTATCTCAATCGTTCTATAATATACAATTCTTAATCGATCGGAATTGTTTGTATTAAACTACGAGTTTGGTCTAATCGGTCAAAGAAAATCCGTTCTCTGAATTATAACGTTATTACGATACGCGTCACTTTTTAATAAATTATATCGAAAAGTGAACTGCGCAACAAAATATAGGAATTTGTTTTTTCGACTGTTCTTTGGATTTGTCAGTTGCGCATCGAAACTTCGATAACCCCGACTATAATATAGTCGGTACGAAGAGGGATTTTTATTTACTATTCGGATTATCGATAAGACGGAAACGAATGAAATATTTAAAAATAGAATCGATATTTTCTTCCTCGAGAACGTTTTACTTGAATATATTATTTATCGGCCCGTCGTTTAATGCACAATTTAGTCAAACACGGCGCAGTCGCGTGTTTTCGGTTTTTTAAACTAAACGTACGACGTAGTTAATTATTTTTTAAAAGATTTCGTTTTATCAAAATTGAAATCGGTGATGTTCCGTTGGATTTTTTTTTTTACTTATAATATTACTTATCGAGCGACGATAATATTATTATTATTATTATTATTACGTTATAGAATACACGTCGTCTGTTATTATTATTGCTGCCGTATTGGTTACAAAGTCATAAAACCCTCGATATTAGTTATATTATAGTCGGAAAAATGACGTTCTAAATGCTGACGAACATTGGCGCGCGTTCTTCATCTGGCGTTTCGTGCCGTGTAGTATAAATTACGAAACACCCAGTAACGATACACACCCGCGCGGTTTCGAAATATTTATAAGCTGTATGAAACGGCGATTGGCGTGTCGTCTGCTTAAACACCACGCGTGGCGCTTACATAAAAACATCGTCGCGTTCCGCTACATTTTACCAATTTTATACACTTCACGGAAGGAGGGGGACTTTGTATTGCATTTCTCAAAAAGTTACTACCCTGTAAGAATGAACGCGTATAACAGATATTCACTCGACCCCAATAGCGGTTAACGTCGGTTAGGCGAAAATCGAATTTTCGTAACTTACGACGCGACGTCGATTTTATCGTATTCAAAACGTTTTTAAAAAATATTCGGGTAGCTTTTTTTACAACGCATTTTTACACACACACACTTATATATATATATATATATATATTAGTTTCGAAACGTTCCCGAATGTGGCTCGAGTACTCGAAATTTGGCGTGCGAATAAAAATATCGTTGTGCAAACGGTGTTTTATACGAGGTGTACTCAAGTGATACCTTTTTTGTCTACTCTTCCAACCGCGTATATGAAATTGACCACCCTCACATTCACGTCCACTTCACTCGATCACCCGCATCTTCTTCACGCGCATCAACTACTCTCGTGTCCCTCCATGTCACGTCACACCACCCACTTTTTCGGCTTTTCTCTCTTACCTTCCCCCGTCAGTTCCCGCCCCCATCGCGGTCACTGTTTTTTTTTAAACCCGCCCAAACCGTTTTAATCCATTCTCTCGTATTTCATCACCTACTGGAACCGCACTGACCCTACCACTTGTATACTCGTTTCTTACATTATCTCGTTTTCGGTCATTCCACTCGGCTATCCTAACAGTCTCGTCTCCTTTACACTCGTCCCCTTTATTTTGCGTATTTTCTAACCCACTGTCCCAACATCCAAAACGCGGGTTTCGCCGTTGTCCTATATAAAATCTACCATTTAACCTACACGGAATCGCACGAAACTCATTTCATCCACTATACTTAATACCGTATTTCATATCCTCTTCGAAATCTCACCGTAATTCTTCCGTAATTCTCAAGGCAGTAACGTACATCAAATTTAGATACGTTTACACAAAACGACCGTTATTCGCGGTTTTGTCGTATAGACATAATAACTATAATCATTAAACAGTAGTTGTACGTATCGACGAATATGGTAATAATAATAATAACGAATAACGCGAACAGTATTTTCGGACAAGTATAGCGTAAAATATAACGAAGGTAATGTCGCATCGAATATAAAACGATTTGTCCAATAATTAATTTGTAAATTTAATGCTACGGAATAAAACCGTATTTTACGATATATAAGATTATCCACGAATATTTTATGGCGTATTATTATTATATTTTATCATATATATATATATATGTATGTGTGTGTGTGTGTGTGTGTGTGTGTGTGTGTGTGTGTGTGTGTGTATGTGGGTATTTATATATTTATTTATACGTTTAAAAACGATTAGTTGAAATAATGTGACCATTTAGCTCCATATACAATTTTTAAAATTCGCTTTATCGATTTAAACGAATATTACGTGCAGAACGAAATGTCGTTTAGCGTTTGCTGTGAAAAATTAACTAGTCGGTTCGATTAACGAACATTAAACATATGTGTCCGGCGTTAAAGAAAAGAATAAACGAAGTGTATTAAATAAGCGTTACAGGTGTACGTAAATAGTTTCGTATCGTGTTGCTAACGAAACGTCAAATAAAAGCCGTTCGGTTTTTATAGCGAAGTCCGCCAGCAATATGAAACGGCCGTTTTTGGTGCAACATAAAATCTACGGAACACGCGACACAGAGGTGACGAACGCATTAATAAAACGAAATGGTGGCGCGGTCCATTCGGTTGTTTCTAATACATACTCCTACACGGGACGATCGGTAGTAGCCGTTTTCGATAAAAGAATATATCGATCGATTAGTCCGTTTTAATCGTTCGTAAAATACGTTCGGTTATTAAATAAAGAGCGCGCGTGTGTATACAGCGTGAACAGGCGCGCGTGTCGACGGTAATTACGGGACAGCGGAAATTCGAAACGCGCGGCAAACGGAACGTGTAGTAAGAAAATACGTCGTTCGCATTCGTCGCCGCCGACCGTCCGGCGGACGGACGATTCGACGTTTTTGAATTTCTCGGAAACCGTTCGCGTCGTCGTCGTCGCCGCTGCCGCCGCCGCCATCGCCGTCGCCGCGGCGTAGACACGCGATCCACGCGAGATTCTGTCTAATGATGTCCGATTATCAGTGTTATTATTGGATACGCGTAACATAATGCGATTAAATAGACCGAGCACTGAACAATTTCGGCGACCGCAGTCTCGCACCGACGTTTTTATAAGGTAGTTCGAGTCGATCCAGAGCGGTGCACCAGTCTCGCAAAAAACATCGCGACCGTACGTACGCGCCAGTATACACCTATCGCAATATTCGTCGTACCGAACGTCGACATATTTATTATATTTTCGAGAAAACTCGAACGTTCGTACCATTTCATACCGCCGACGGCCCTTTTTTTTACGTTCGTTCGACATTTTTCGTCCGTCAGTAATAGTTGTTTTTTTTACCCGAATCTATACTACGACGACATAACGTTAAAATGCACGGTTTGGATAACATAGTGGGCAGCAAATTTAAAGCGAACTGCAGACAGTTGATCGCGGCAATCACAGGTTAGTGTTGGTGTACGTCGCCAGTTTCGATTTTTCGCGCGTTCGCCTTTTTCGTCCGTATATTTTTGTTTCCGGACAAACGAATTCGAACGCCGCCGCGGTTCTTTTTCAACGGGAAATATAATGCGCTACGTATATAAAACGATACATGCTGTACGTTTCGTGATCGGTTGATTTCGACGGCCATACGTTTATTCGTTTTTCCGGACGGTACGTTTGGTCGACGTATTTCCATTTAGCCAACAACGAAAATTATTCTTCTTTCATGTTTCACCGCATCGCTTTTACGACGACCCCGTATTCGATAAACTAACGATACGTTTTTCGCGTGAAAACGAAACGTTTCGCTTCGCTTGTGTATAATTTGGCAACTTTGTTCGTATATAGTAAAAGTAATAATAACGACGGATAGTGTACGATAATCGTCCGACGTGGTTCTTACGCGTGACTTACGTCCGGAACAATTATCGACGAATTCGTCCTCTTTTCAGCCTTGAATACGACTTTAGATGACAATTTATTTAATATATATCCGTCGAAACGTATACATAATAATGTATTAATTCGTATTATTATCAATAACGATACGAAATTGAACGCACGTGAATCGTCTATTGTCCATCGAACGTACGGTCTTCGGTATCGTTACGGATCCCTAAAATAATTTCGTGTCGATGTGACCCACAACGGGTCTCTTAGGGGTAAAATTCGGCGGATAGCGGCGTTCTCGTTATGTGTTCGTATTACGTCGTATTGACACGTGCAGTATTTCGACGAATTTGCCCCCCGGTGCACGTGTCGAATATTTATAATACGGACCGTGCCGACGCGAATATTCTTCGACAGTCGAAGACCACCAGGGCGATAATTTCCCGATCGTTCCGAGACGGCGGCGCGCCAAAACATCGAGGACGCGTCGGTCGGTCACGAAGGAACGAGCCAAATATCGGCAAAGTCGAGGTTTCTGTTCGCAAATGCACGCGTTACGTTACGAGTAGGCTACTCGATCGCGTCGTGAACGATTATCGCCGTCGTTCGCGTCCTATTGTTGCAGCGACATTTTCTCGCGAAACACGAATGCCCGCCGTGCGCGAGTCATCGCGCCGCGAAACGGCGGGAACGTTCGTCTACATTCCTACGCGTGTACGACCGCCAAAATAATCTCTGACTTCGTTCGTGTGAGCCTAACCGGTGGCGGCGGCTATTGTTCACCGAGATCGGTTCGGCCGTGTCTAGTTTCACAATGTCCGCTCAACAACGAATGGCGTTTACGGAAGACAACCGTTGGTAAAGAAGGCGCATTTGAATTGCGCACCGTCGGTTCGTCGAAGGTGTCCCATACGAACCGTGTGTGGATATAGACGCGTACGAGTGTTGGTCGAAATCGATACAAATCGTTACTTACCCATAACGTCGAAAACTTCCCGCCGTACGGCCGAAATTTAAATTCGAGCCGCCGACGTCAGACGCAACGTACATGCACCAAACAATAATACATATAATGCATGCTCATGTACGTACGTGCGCGCGTACGGACGCGGATATTATTACGTAATCTTCGAGACGACAAATATCGTAAATAAACGCGCGCGTGTATGTTTATATATATATATATATATGGCAGTTTGACGTTCGAGATAAAGTAAAATTTACGAAAAATTTCTCGTATTTTTTTAACTTTGTCGCCTATGCACGCATGTACGTCATATATATATATTTATATACGTGTATATATACGCGTAAATTGCGCGCACGCCCCGATGGAAATTGTATCCATTTTATGCAAGTACTTTTACGTACAACGTCGTAAATTTTAAAGTCGTACGCTGCGTGTGTGTAAGCGTGCGATACGTACGTGTGTATGTGTATGTGTGTGTGTGTGTGTGTGTGTGTGTGTGTGTGTGTGTGTGTGTGTGTGTGTGTGTGTGTGTGTGTGTGTGTGTGTGTGTGTGTGTGTGTGTGTGTGTCTGTGTGTGTCTGTGTCTGTGTGTGTATGTGTGTGTGTGTGTGTGTCTGTGTCTGTGTAAGGTGGCCGGCCATTTCCAGCGTGGTACCGTTGAACGTTCTACACACACGAGTGCGCTTATTGCGTCGGTTCGTATATATTATTCCGTGCGCGCGCGCAATAACGTACGTTACAATAATATTAATTACGTCGCGATGTCGGGTAATAATAATACGAAAAAGTGCACCGATACGTAAGAGATATGTGTATGTGTGTGTGTGTGTGTGTGTGTGTGTACACGTACTTTTAAAACCGGCTGGCCGTTTATTTCGTTATTCGCGTTGAAATCGTCACTCCTATGGGGGACGACGACTTGTTGTACAGTTTCGACGTGTTCCCAAAGTCCGTGCCTTGAGTGCGTCTACGAACGAGATATTTCGTACGATTATATGTTGAAAACGCGTTTTGAATTTTGTCCGACGCCGTGGTTCGACAGAAAAGTTCGTCAGTTTACACGAGACAAAGTGTTACAATCAATCGTTGTGTACGCCTTACGAAAATCGAATGTTTCGTAGATTTAAAAATTATCGGCACGTTCGACTTGTTCGTATTTTTATCTATTTTTAATATCATCGTCTACCGATGGTAGTGAATTATTATTATTATTGGATTAATACTATAATTGGGAACGTTCCTTGGTTTCAATCGATGTCCTCGGTTGAGTGGTCTGGGCACATATTCGAATTTCTCTGTTCAACTTTTAAAGTGTCGTATTAAGCGATGACTTTCTTACTAATGTCGCCGATTGAACGACACACAAGACCGTCCAACTAACCAAAAGATCATATTTGTACACACGCTTACCAAATTTAATATTTTCGAAAACGAAACGTTTAAAGTACGTACATATAAATACGTATATATATATATATATATATATATATACATACTACATGATAAATAATATATTATTCGAGACGACTGACAAACTAAACGTTTACTTATATACGTACCAAAGTTGACGAAAGTTCAAATTCTGTATAAAACGTTACGAACGCGATAGAAAATAATAATCCTGAGATTTCTACTTATGTAGTGTGTCCTGCGATAAGGTACGCATTACGGAGATTTACTGTAAAACGGTCTCTCGATCCCTCTACATATACATATATATAGTCTATAGACTTTGTTCGAAGAATTATATCCAAACAAAGATTAGAGTTTCGCCATTAGTCTTTTCGTGTATTTTGCGCGGGTATAGTCTGTGTCCTATGGGTGGCCGACCGATTCTATAACGTATAATATTGCTGGACGTAGGTTTTCATCCTTCGTTTCTCATACATTACATTATCGAAACAACAATTGCGCATATTCCTTGTCGTGTCTCTTGTCCTCTGTCTAATTTCCATAATCTTACTGATCGGTGTCGGAATCGTTAAAAAATGGTATTATCGTGATAATCTTCCGTTTCCGTCACACATTCGAAACTCGAAAAAATGTAGAATAAAAATCGCGGGTCATTTAAAAATACCGCTCGTATCAAACGCGAAAAACCCGAAAATTGTCGACATTTACAAAATACCGCGTGTGTTATATTTAGCCAGAAATTAATCGAAACATTCCGAAAATTCATTAATCTATACCAATCACTGAAATTGATAACGATTTGAAATTATAAAAAAAAACTAGGAAATTGGATTCCGTAATTTATGATTACGATTAAAAAACTATCGAGAAAATTTACGCACGATCGAAAGCATTAATCCATTTAATAGGTTAAATCGTGAAGTTTACCTTTCGGGTCTGCAAAATGTTTCGCACGTACACACCACGTCACCTTTTATGTTTAAATATAATAAAACTTTTTGTAAAAAAGTATTTAATCCCGCTTATACGTATACGTATAAAGATCAATTAACAAATGCAGCCATTTTAATTTTAGGCGAAATTTTACATATTAATTTAATTTTTTTTTTTTTGTAATAACAAAATACGATTTTTTAAAAAAAATAATTTTTCTGTATAATTTAATATAGTTATTTTTCTGACATGAATTTCATACCAAGTTTAGCGGTAAACGTATTTCTTAATATTCGCACGATTGTTCATTTTCTGCAATTTCCTCCCCTCCCAAGTCAAAAGAACGACTATTTTGAAATGTATAAACGAAATGTAAAAGCAGACGTACTTACAAAAACTAATAACGAAATATTGTCTAGAATCGAAATTATTATCGAAGCACAAAATCTTCCGTGTGTGTGTATTAAATCGGTGAAGTGAAAAAGTGCGAATTTGCGGTGGAAATCATGTGTTGGGTTTACGAGAACAGAACATTTGACCTTAGATGGTAAAATACTGGAAACGGTAAGCAATATTAATATGCGGATGTAGAGAACCGCCGTACCGGTGTTGATACCGTCTCACCCGATGTATCGACGTCTCGAGTTTGACATATTGTTACAGTTTACATAAATATCACGACGTTCGTGTGTATATATTTCTATGGACCTATTCGGTTGGTTTCCGATTTTCAGACGATTTATTCCTATTGTCGGACAAATGAAGGGCTGCATATGTCTGCGTTATTTAACAAAGTTGCTTTTTCAAAAACAAAAAAAAAAAAACGTGACGCGTCTATTTCCATTGTGTCACCCAACTATGAATACCAAATCGCGTACAAAATTAGAATATTTTTCGTCGTATTTGAGTAACGTTATAAGATTGAAGTGGTTAAGGCGTGTGTTTTTGGTTTTATTTTTAAGAGAAGAGACAGATGGATAGAGAATAAAAATAACTGAAGGAAATGGTGGCGGAATCTAAGAGGTGATGAGGAAGGTCGAAAAAGAGATAGTACGATGTAATATTACAGAACAGTGATACAAAGGTGTGGTTAGTGTACTTAAAGAAAATGTTGGGAGAAGACATGGGTGACCGATTTTATTTAGGTACGTAGTTGGGAGAGAATGGGAGGAAAAGAAGACAAAGATGCGTTTGGTAATAAATTAAAGTAATATTGAATATTTACGACTTGATTATAATATAATATATTAACCCAAAGTCCTATATATATATATATATAGGACGTTGGGTGAACTTTATCATTTATGGCGTTATTTCGTTTATCTATTACTAAATAAAATATTCGAATTTTTAACTATATTACGTAATTTTTTTTTATAACATTACAAATCAATAAAATTAGTTTACTCGCGCAATCTTATATATATATATATACGTATGTGTGTGTGTGTGTGTGTGTGTGTGTGTGTGTGTGTAAAAGTACAATACATATTTTAGATTCATTTATTTGTTAAACAAATAATTAAGCCATACCTTGGTGTCTATAAAACGTCGTAAAATAAGATCTATAAGATTTTTGTGTTTTTTGTTATTATTATTATTCGTTTGTTTCAAATCCATTTCGTACATTGTTGTAGGACGAGAATGATTCGTTTTTGTTTTAAGACATTTAGGTTTTTACAACATACTGTGAACGTTTTGAAAAACGTTATTATAGTTATAAAACTTTTAGGAGGCCCCTTTTACTGAAATTCGATTTTAACGTATTATTTCTAGGTTTTATCGTTATCAACGTTATGAAATACGTGTTAACCACACGTACAATATATTGCACGCATTGGTATAAATAAATGTGCCAAGAGCGTTACAATTTTTTTCAGAGTATTGAATTCCTAGTTGCTTTTAATCAGTATTCTTCAAACGCGATATATTTCTTATGTAATAATATTATAATCAATCAATTTTAATCAATCTAACTTTAATCTATATATAAATTAATAAATATATAAATCGATTGTCGTTATTTATTACCGTGTAATATAATGTATAAACGATAAGGCGATTTATGTATATACATCTAATTATGACACTAACTATTAAATACGTATCACACTACGCATTACTTTACCCAATCGCTCTTTCACAAAATTATTTGAAAAAAACAAGATCCTAATGTTCTTGGATACATCGGATACATTGGATACAATAGGTATTATTAACTTGGCACTTGGGACTTCGCTAGGTTGAAAAAAAAATATATATAATTTTTTTCTATTTGAAACGTTAATTATTAAATATGTTTTATAAATATCCGTCGGGATTATTTAAATTGTTAACTAGACACGATCAATCACGATTAAGTTATGACGTATATTTTCCCCCTACGATGCTCGTCTATTTTGTACTTAGCTCTATAAACAATATAGTACGTAGGCAATTATTGAATAAAATTGTTTCTCGTCTGTTCCGAAAATAAGTGAAATAAATTATTCAACGTATTATATTATACACGCATAGCGAAATAAAAACCGCTCGTACCTAATTATATTTTCACCATCATTCAATTACCGTAAAAAAAAAACACAAAAAACAAAAGTGCTTAAAAATTGACAATGTGTTTTTATGTGTGAATTCAATTTTAAACGTAAAAATACACTTAATTTTTTAAACGAATGTTCATATAAGCGATTACGAATATCAATATAAAACATATAGTACTTCGTCCTCAAAAATCGTTTACCCCGTCGTTGTCGTCGTCGCATTTTAAAAAATATATTTTTTCTGGACTATTAACGATTATTATGCCAAATATGAAAAGTTGAATTCGTAGCAATTTAAAAAATATGTTTTTTCTTCGAATTATTGCTATACGTACACATAAAACGTGTTCTTTACAAGTCTCCTCGTTAATCTGAAAAAAATTTAATATGCGCACGTTTCTATGACACGGGCAATGTAAATTTCAACATTTCTAAATTCCATATTGTTTTTTAATAATATTGAATTATATACCAGTTATTTTTTTAAATAAATATAATATTATATGCTCCTGAGTAACGTTAACATAAAAATATATACGTTTTAGAGGAACGAAAAATCAACTCGATTTTTATTTACATTATAAAAATTGAATTATATTTTAAATAATTATTTTTTAACGTTCTACCACACATATTTTTATTAATCATTTACACGCGTATGTAATGTTCGTAGTAATTTCTATTGCAAGTATATAGTTATGTCAGCACAATCAGTTATATATATATATATATATATATAAATTGTAATGTAATGTAAGAAACGTAAAAAAAAATTTTTAAAAATCGAAATTATCAAATGCTACGGAACGTTGTACATTCGAATTCAAATTGGTTTTCATGTATATTTAGATAAGATGTAATACGGAATTCATTATCGTCACATATTTGTCAATGTGCAATTAACACGCGACATAAATTAGAACCATTAACGGTGTATAATATAATTGTATACCTGTACGCGTACCATACTTGAATATTTTGATTTGACTTTTATTTAATTTATATATATATATATACTTTTTTACTGGGGGGAATAATTATAATATATGCAAATACCTCGCATAAGTGTATTTTTACTCATTACTTACGCCGCTTTCGATTATACGACGGTTGAAAAATAATATGTTTCTTCTTATTACTACGATATCCCAGTATTCGATATAATAGCGCTATGAATATTTTTATGTACACCGATGAAGTCGTCGGAAGTCCGCAATAATATCATATATATATATATATATATATAGTACGAACGCGGGAAAATTCTACGGCTCAAACACGTGTACATCCAACCACCGCCGTTTTTGAAAAATATTTTAAACCCGACAAACGCTATATGACTTCGGTTTTATAGGAGTAACATAATTTTGTTTTCGTGTACACGCACACAATTCGAAATAACCATTTTGTAGAGTTGAATTTTAGACAAAAATCCGTGGTAAAAGCTCTTCTTGATATATTGTCGGTCATTTATTTTTCGCGATTTATTTTTACGTTTACGTAAGTACACATGAGCGTATGCTAGAATGTAATACTATACACTACAGTGATATTTTTATCACGAATAACTACGCATCGCGTATGTATAGTGTATGTTGTATACATACGTCGAATCTGTTCATATTTTATACTTTTTCGTAAGTTTTGAAAAAATCCATATAAAAACCGAACGCCAAATATGTAAAAAAGCTTTTACGGGGGGAACTTTAATTTCGGCTGTTTCATATTGTTCGAGGAAGAAGAAAACGTATCGAAACGTTTTTCCTTAAATAAACGTACATTTTTTTAGCTCGCGTTACGTTTCACATAATTAAATCGTTTTCAAAAATCACACGTGCACAGCGCATGCTATACATAAATAATTATTATCGTGCGTAGGAATCTGGCGGAAAACATAGGCAACACAAGCCCTATTGCCTAATGCGGCATTTTTAAATACGTTTACTACGCGTATATACCGTTTTTATGCATCCGCGAATAATTTTGAAAAATATAATCGGCCGTATAAACACGGTCGTAGACGGTACTTCGTCGGAAGTCTCGGAAATTACGAAATTTAAAATTATTTCGTTGATTCGTCTAGGAATCGCGTTTTATTATTTGTATAATATAATAATAATATATAATAATATAATATATATATATTTGTCACAGAGGAATAATTAATTCGTCGATTTCCGTCGTTATTTACTCGTCGCCATTCGGCGTCGAAAAATAAATACCATTTTCAAAAAGAAACCCCCGTCTAATTTGGACGATCGATTTTTAAGGTATGATAAAACGAATTCGGAGTGAATCCACACCTACACACACACGCGCGCGACTTTTGATTACGAATTTAATTTTTCGTGAATTTCGATAGATATAACGTATACATTTTAAAACTCGTCGGAACGGCGCGTAGATAATGGGAAAAGTCTATTGTACAGGACTGAGAAACGCGTCGAAAAGTATTTGAACAGCGCGACGATTTGTGTACCACTGAATGGCTGCAACTCCGAACCGCTTCAGTTTAAACTTACGAAATCTGTTCAACGGCACAATAATATTTAACGTCGGTCATCTTGGAAACTTTTCGGCGGATATATAGAAAAACAAACAGACTTGAATACGGTGGGACGAGAGGCAGTGTAGCTTACGCCTACAGAAAACCTTTAAACGAAATACGAAACTTTGGACAAACGATATTTTACAAAAAATAAAACGACGGACACTTATGATTTAATTGCCTCTAGACGATTGAAAAATGTACTATAAGATTTCTCGTAAAGAGAAATTGTCGTTTTTTTTTTGTTTTTAATTCGCGAAATAATAACTACGAAATTCGACCTATTCGAATTAGATAAACGTCGAAATTGTCGTTTAGCAGATTTTTATTTAGTAAACCCATGACGTTACAAGGTGCTGTGGTAAATATGTTTCGAATCGTTGAAAATTGCAAAAAATTCGCCGACTTTGAAAATCGCAATTAATAGATTTCGACGTTACTATCATTTATCATATAATATGTACAAAAATCGGTAATTAGTTTCTGGTCGACGCGTGTACACTGTATAGACACGAATGTCATACATATTCCATCTATAACACATTGACCTTCACTATAAATTGTTATTATTTTAATATCATATTTATTGGTTATAACACACTTGGTTAGAATCGTTTTTCGAACGTTAAATCGTTTATGTTATTATTTTTAAATTCGAAATAACCTTTATGGAGGAAATTATTTGTTATTTATAACAAATCGAATACGTCACTCATACGAGAATCGTAATAAAATTACCATCGCGTTGCTCCAAATAATTTTTCGTAAATCGCGTTACTTATGAATTTTCACCGTCGCTTCGATATCGTCGAATTTGCGATTATCGTACGACGTGTCCTTCAAATTCTGTCAGATTATTTTTATACAGTGCCTAACATTAAAAGTTGAAATAGATACGACAAAATATAGCGTACGAATGGTTAATATTCCGTTTCTTTTATGAAAGTTATTTTGTGTTAATTTGTAATCGAATTATTATTACGTGATAAGCAATTTTTTGTGATTTTTGTGAATTTTCAATGATTCGTAACATAATTCTCACTCCCTCCCTCCAGAACGAAAAATAATAATGATACAATTGTAAAATCCCTAAAATATACGTCTATACACCTAGTATCCGCAACTACTTAATTTTCTTTTCACGTTTTTACGCGTATTTATATCATGTCTAGCGCAACAATAGTCCCAACTCTTTCGCAAGTTAATTTTAACTTGTTAACTTGGCTAGTTGATTTGGTGTACGATTAGCTTATTACATTATACAGTTAAGAAGATATCCATGGGCAAGTCGTTAGTGTCTTTTTTTACATATACAATACGTGGTTTAAGCGAATTTCAAAAAAAAAAAAATGCCGGTAATCGGAAACGCGTCGTACTACTGGCTTCTAATGGATAAAAATATCGAAATTGTAACGAAACATTTGTCAACGAATCCCAATTTAGGCGCCTATCTATGTCCGTACAAATTATCTCTTCCGGCGTAATTTGAAACGGAAACGGAACTTTTATCGCGCACGAAATTAAAAATATACAAATCGAGAATAAAAAAAAAACGGACTTTCGGTCCGCGCCGAATAACGAACCGAAGTCAGATTTTAACTTTCGACCGGTTAAAATTGTATCGTTAACGTTTGCCGGTCGCCTGAGTAGTATAGGCACCGTGGTATAAGTCGTAGCTAACGGTTTTCCTGTCATCATTTGTGACCATAGGCCATCGTGCAACGTATTTAATAAACGACGCGGCGTACTTACAGGAAATTACAATCAACGGGTCGGCGCGTTTCGTAATAATGATAAATGACGACGATAATAACGATCGCGTTATTGTTCCAGCGAACCTGGTCACGTTCTCGTTCGGTGTATACACAGGATGGCCGGCCACGGTCACGCCCACGCTCAAGTCGCCGAATTCGACGACGCTCGATCACATCCTGACGGAGAACTCCATCTCATGGGCGTGCAGCTGGGGCATGCTCAGCGCCATACTGGGCACGTTCTTCTGGGGCCTGTTGGCGGACAAGTATGGCAGGAAAGTCACAGGATTCCTGACCATGGTGCCATACCTGTTCACCTGGATTATATTGCTCACCGTGAAAACGGAAACGGCGCTGATGGTGTCCAGGTTCCTAGGTGGGCTGGGCGCCAGCGGCGCGGCCATCAACAGTCCCATGTACGTGGGCGAGGTGAGCGACATGAACATGCGGGCCTTTTTGGGCTCGCTGTTCATACTCATGTACAACGTCGGTGTGCTGTACGTGTACGTATTCGGCGTGTACGTTGGCTACGACTTCCTGAACGTGGCCTGTCTGGCCGTCAGCGTGCTGTTCATGTTGGTGTGGTGCTACATGCCGGAGTCGCCGGTATACCTGATCAGCAAGGACCGAACGGCTGAGGCGAAACAATCGCTCAAGTGGCTGCGGGGCAAGGACAACGACAAGGAGGTGGAGGAGGAAATGGACTCGTTGACGCAGCACGGCGACCATCTGACGGTGGCCACGATCAAGGACTACGCGCGCACAGCCACGGTCAAGGCGCTGCTCATCGGGCTCGTATTCCAGGCGGGCACGCAGTTGAGCGGCATCAACCTAATACTGATGAACACCGTAGACATATTCAAGAAGAGCGGCAGTACTCTGCCCGCCGAAATGTGCACCATGCTGGTAGGCGTAGTCCAGGTGATCGCGTCCGTGGTCGCGTCGTGCGTGGTGAACAAGGCCAGCCGCAAGTTCTTCCTGATGACCACGTACGCGCTGACCGCGCTGGCGCTGATCACCATCGGCTGGTGTTTCCACGCGAGCAAGTTGGACAAGGAATACAGCACCGGTCTGTTGCCCGTGTTCAGCCTG
Organism: Geopemphigus sp. TES_GeoC_2020; assembly: GCA_025469175.1. Taxonomy (NCBI): domain Eukaryota; kingdom Metazoa; phylum Arthropoda; class Insecta; order Hemiptera; family Aphididae; genus Geopemphigus; species Geopemphigus sp. TES_GeoC_2020. Next base: position 52,855 of record JAIPRN010000657.1, read on the forward strand.
TCGTTGCACGTGGTCGCCTTCTCGTTCGGTCTAGGCATGGTGCCGTACATCATCTACGCGGAGATACTGCCGGCCAACGTGCGCAACGGGTGCATGTCGTTGCTCATGTTCTGGAACAACGTGCTCGGCTTCGGCGTGATCAAAGCGTACCCGAAAATGGAGGAAACGCTGCACATATCCGGCTGCTTTTGGCTGTATGGAGCCGTGTGCCTGGCCATCGTGCCGTACACGTACTTCTTCGTGCCGGAAACTAAGGACAAGACGTTCGACGAGATCCGCAATAACATGCGCTCGTGGTTCCCCGACCTATACGCCACCAACAACAGCAACAGCAGTGGCAACAACAACAACAACAACAACAAGCAGGAAACGGCTGTCGTTCCCACGCCGGCTGCGGCCCCAACTGGTTGCGCTCATAAACCAAACATCGCTGAGATCGAGTCTGGCTTACAAAAACCCTACGTAGGGAATAATCAAAACTTTTTCGCCAAACTATAACGCTCTCTGAATATGTGTCGCCACCGCCGGCGCCACCTCCTCACCCAAACAAACGCGTGACCAATACAATGGTTATAATACGCTTCTGTATATAAATATAAATAAAAGGCCATACTTACGATGTGAATATTATATTATATTCTTTGAATCAAAAAAGATTACTTTCAGTTTTCTTGTTTATAATTTTTTTTTGTAAATTTTTTTTATTATTAATTTGACAATAAGTATACAATATACATATTATATATAAATTTGTATGTCTATGCGAGCGCACATACGGTATAAGTTTTGTAAACGCACATTAGCGTAGTAACAATAACAAGTATTATATATATATATATACATACTTTGATACATATATATGATAATTATTTATTAAATATTAGTTATATTGTCATAGGTAGACGAATAAAATATAATAAGTAACAGTAATTTTATATTTAAATTTAACGCTCGTGTGTATATATATACATATATGTATAACTATTATTACATATTATCGACAAATTGTAACGAATAAAATATATAAATAATAACTACGTATATTAAAACTATAATAATATATTCGTTTCAAATCAGGCGCTTCGATTCATAATCGTTATTAAATTACCTTTATTTTGTATTTACGTATAGAACGTGAATAAGTGTCTGTCATTTGGAAATATATATAGACTGTTATTAAAAATGTCGTTTAATATCGACCGGATATTTGAGGACGGAACACGAACGGCCGAAAAACTGATCGAAATCCAAACCATAATCGTGCCGGTGCGACGATTGCGCTCCAGACAACGTATTAAATACAAAGGCAATTCTCCTGGATTTCGTAAAATAATTAACGCCCGTAGATTAATGAAATCGACGACGATGATTGATTAGCGAGCGCGCACCGTGTACTCGGAATTTACATACGCGTTTATACAACGGATCGGCAGGCTCTTGTGCCCGAGTCTACTACGCTTCCAATATATTATTCTAAGTGGTGTTGGTTTTATCATGTACGAACCATAGTTATTACGCCAGTATGATACGCAATATTGCCAATCCATAGCGCGTTATTATTACGTGTACGATATACAGTCGTAGGTTTAGTTATAAGGCTATAAGAAGATTTTATTAACGTTTGAAAGTCTCTCCAGAAGCGTACTTATCGATTGTCGGTATGTACGTTATTCCACTTACGCGCGTATATTTAGCGAAATAAATGAAAATGGTTTAATCGAAAATCACGCGAATAACGATTTTTTTTTAAGTACGACGATTTTTGTTAGTAACGTATTTTAAAATTAAGCGAAATTAACAAAATCTGAAAACGCCGTATCATTTTGTTAATAAGAACGCCCATCGTATATACCTATATATAAGTTAAGCGAAACAAAATTACACGTATATATTCTACTAATATCCGTTGCCTGACTATCGAGACGCAAACAATAAATACGTTTAATATTAATCTACGGGAAAAAAATATTTTTCCTTTTTCAAAAATAAAAATTTACATTCAGCGAGCTATTTAATAAAAAGTTTATGAGAGAATTTTATTTCTGTGTACATTTTACGTTTGATATTTACATACATATGTTTGATCTTTGACGCTCGTATACCTTAAAACATTCAGCAAAAAATTCCTAGTCCGGTACAACGAGTACAGGTGCAGTATATATATTATATATTACGCGCTCTTTTAAATTTTATTACAAGTCCAATACCTACGGCGTATACACATTCATAACACACACGAGTATTTCGAAATATTTATATACGTTAGATAAAAAACGACGACCAAATTTCAATATAAAAAATCAAACATGCTTGGTAATATCTCCACGATTTTCGTAATGTATGATTTTGGAGAGAAAATAATCTTATACATACACACACACGTAGTTTGAATGTGAATTTTATACTGGTCAATAGTAAGATAGACGCGCCAGAAAAACTCGTATCGTTCGAAATTGCCAATTGCTATTTTGCTTATTACACGTACATATATATACATATATATTGCATGCGACGAATTGCGGTTACAGAAAAATCGTATACCCCGTTTTGGTATACCAGGTATATATTTTGCTGCTCTACTATACCGACTTAGTATAATCGCAGGAAACTATCGAAACGGATATTAAACTTTCATTGAAACCGTTAAAAAGTTCGTCGAACTGAAATTGTTAGATAAAAAATAACGCACTCTCCGAAATGCGCGAAACCGACGGTTTCGTATTAAATAATATTACATATTACAAATGTATAGATCGCTCGAAATACTTTGTAACGATAAGATTAACCACGAATATAGAAACGTGTACATTTTCCTATAACGTAATAAATTGGATTCGACTTGGAGGATACTGTTCCAGTTCGAAATTGACGGAAAACTAAATGTTTGACTTACATAATTAAATAATTCGTCTACTATAAAAGTATATAATCTAAAAACCTGACTGAAATACATTTGATACGTAATATTTATTATTGTTTCGTAAATACCATTTGTTCGTAGTAAACTTATAAATTAAATACTTCGAACTTTCGCGAAATATATACTCGTATATATATTTTATATCCAATAATTATCTTTAATCCAGTTTTCGCGATTTAAGCGTTTAAAACCACTTTTATTCACGGCGCGTCGCTTATGGAAAAGGTTATATAAGCGTAGGTATATATAGTTTAATAAATAAAATGTCTCGAAATCGGTTTAAAAACAATGTGCAACGGATATATGTGCCCGATTTCGGGTTTATGAATAAAAAAGGCGATGTTCCTATACCCTGCAAATATCTAAATACATATACACTTATCCGTACGTAATAATGTATTGTATAATGCCATACAATATACGCATAATTCCGGTAAATTATCGACCGAAATTCACGAAGAGGATGCGCTCATTAGCGCAATAGAACTTATTGCGAGGTATTTACTACATAATTTATGTCTTTTGACATTCTAGTGCCGCGAAACCCGCTATACAGTACAATATCAGCAGGAGTTTATGCCAATATTAAATAGTGTAACGGACTTTTAATCTATTAAACGAACATTGTAAGTTCCGCATTTTGCATAACGTACTAGTCAATCGTTAATAGTGTAAATACACGCGAGAAAAATCACTTTTATTCGCTAAGCGTTTATTCTTCATCTACGAGATCGAAACTATTTACAAATTGAATTCGGTTTTTGAATAAAAAATTGAATTACTCAATCCGCTTCAATTCACAATACATTCTATAATATAATACTATATATTGTGATAAACAAATAAGTCGTATCGAATATTTAAATCGTATTTTTCGCCGTAATTTCTCAAAGTCAATATTATCGTATTCTTTGTTTTCTGTTTGTTTCGTCGTATTTTTCCGCAGGTATAATTCAACATTCGATAACGTTTGTTTCGCGTTTGCCGGGAAGGACGGTTAGGATAATCGCGATGTTATACGATGTATTGCAATAAACATTACCCCGGATACGTTCCTCGAAACTATATGCTTTCTATCTATTTGTTTTACGTACCGTTTTGGAACAAATAATATAATAATATTATCGTAATATATACGTAAATCGCTACACTTAAATACTCGCTTTCGGTTTTATAATATTTGTGGAGCGACTATTTTTGACATCATACTGCGAACCTATACATAATTGATGAATAGTGAGATACTCTCCGTTGCAAAAGAAAACCCGGTTGTAAATTTAATCGTTAGTACGGTACATCAAAGTTTTCGTTGTTTTCATCACGATTGTAATTAAAAATATTCGAATAATTGAAAGCTTATAACCGAATTAACGCGTTAACGTGAAAAATGTATTATTTAAACCGGTTCATTCCGTGCGGCCGCTACCATTTTCATTAATAATATACGCTTCAAGCGTTCACACGGTAAAACAATAATAATTCGCGTTAATCAATTTTTTGTTCTCGAACGCCACGGTCTGTAAAGCTTAGTCTTGCACATGCCTTACAATAGCCGAGTGTACTGCATAAAAACGTGTACACGCGCCAGTACACGAATTTACTACGGCAATAGCGCCAAACCCGTGCATAGTTTTCCAAGTAAAGTCAATATTCCGCCTTCTCTCCACCGATAAGGTAAAATACACGTGCTTTGGACGAAACGTAAGTTAAAAAAAAATTGTTCGAAATTATTCGGCAACACAAGCATACGCACGCGCCTTAGTATAACGCTGACGTGATGTAGGACGGATATGGTATGGTTAGGGTATAATGGGCTTTGGTTAAAACAAGGGTGTATGAGCTTCTGTTATTTGGCATTTCGCCCGCCTTTTCGAAACACGTATAGTTCGGCACCGTTGCGCGAATATAATTAAAATATATACCTACTACATATATTGAACTTTGTAATGGTTTGATAAAACGAGACGATATATAATACGAGACGCGTAGTATACATAGTAATATTGTATAGTTATTTATGGATATTATTTTTATCGTAAATTCATTAAAATGGTTTTACACCATTGGAATTTAACGCGAATACTGATTCGCATTTTTTTTATATTATTATAGTAGGGTACCTACTAAGTTATCATCCAAAAACTGTTATAAATCGCCGCAAAAGATGTTTTTTTTTAAATTGGCAACGTTACAGTTTTTTATGACCTGTAATACTGCCAATATTTTCTACAGCACATTAAAATCTGATGTCCGTCATATATATATATTATATATACCCTAATACTAAACGTATTTTCATTTTTAAATTTTTTAAAAAAAATTAATACAAATATATTCTTTGTATGTTTTTAATTTTCACAATGGTTTTTTACATATACATTATATGTTTACTCAATATTTTAACTGGTTATACTAACAAACTATAGAGTTCCCTTTCTCAGTTTAAATAATTATTTTATTTAATTATAATTATTACACATTGTTGAAAAGAACATAAATTGCTAAACAGTATAACGCATAGACCTACCCGTAATATTATTGTATACTTCTATACACTATAATACCGAAATACCTAAATAGATTTAGGTATGGAAATAAAAAGTAATCTGTATTATAAGTAATTATAATACTTTTTTTTAAGCGTTAAGTATAATCTAATAGTTTATAAATATTACACGGTTAAAATACGCGACTTCGTAGTAACGATTTATACGTATTATGAACCGTTGAGAGAAGTTTTGCCACCAACAAACGTAATACAATAAAATACGACCCCGGTGGAACCGAGAGAGCTTTTTTTTAATAATCAATTAATTCGACTGAAAATTTTATAAATGTAGATACACGTACGGGTACATTTTCGTTTCCAGGAACGAGTATTTCCTTGTAAAACTTCAAGGCGAACGACAAACGAAATATAATATACGGGCTTTCCTACTGCAAATATTCTCTCCACCCACCAGACGGTAGCGAACATTTGCAGGAATGTAATAGTTTATTAAACGAGGCGCGGCTTAGGCTCCGCGTATACGGTATACACACATACGCGAACGGTAATACGGTATCGTCTAAAATAGCCTGCAGCTCCGGCGCAGCCTGCGTTTAATTAAGCTTTAATTATATTAGTCGTCGTATATTTGTCGTTTAAATTTAAATTACCCATTAATATCGTTAATATTTGCGGGAGTGATTTATGAAACGGTTTTCGAAATAACGCCGGGGCCTCGGTCAGAATTATTATTATTATAACGCTCCGACAGTCCGATTTCAAGTACCTCTGAACGAATTTAATACGACAACGACGACATATATAAAGCGATTATTGATTTTGTGCTGGATAACTAAAAATTTTTTTTTCGGTCGACGGTTGTCGCGTAGGTAGTGCGTGTATAATTCGAATTAATTTATCCACGGCCGCGATCGAAGCGGGTAAGTATCTATTGTACCGCCGACTATAGGCGCTCGTACGCCACTCGTGTATAAATACTTTATCGAAATCCAACTCGACTATTATGCGCCACACGCGTATCTGTTGCGGGCGTTTACTCTTTAAACACCGCGAGCACGCGGCGCAATCACCCGGATTATATTTATCATAAAAACTCGACGTAAATAAATATAAGCGGATTAAATTGAAAATAGGCGCTTACGTTCGAAACGTTCGCAAACGACACGTATTCATTCGCGCCTACAAATTTGCATATATACGTAAGGGATATTAAATTAAACGTACGCACAATTAATACGGGATTAAACAAATCCTTTTTATGGCGACGGCCTTCCCTATATAAAATGTGCTTGTTATACGTAACTTATAATAAGGAATCTACGGTAATAACTCGAACGTTTATTTCTTTTTTATATAATACGTTCGAGCGCGTTACCTTTGCGTTTAACACGAAAAAAGAATCTTTCAAATTATATACGTGGTAACAAATGGTTAGGTTTTCGACCGTGTCGCGAGATTAAGTTCGTAACGTACGAATGTCCAAACACGAACTATTATTCGCGTTGCGATATGTATATGCATGCGTGAAAAAACGACGATCATTTTACGGCGCGACAGTTCGGATTTAATTTTAACTCGCGTAGTAATAAATTCTTCCAAAATGCTTTAAAATACTTTCAACGCCTAAGGTGTCCCGCGGAGATTCACTAATTTATGACGGTACGTGCGCGTATAAGGTGTGACGGAATAATACACGTTATTCAACCAATTTAAATTCGCGAATCCTCTCTCGCGGGATAACCCTTGTTATTATATTTCGCGTTAATATCATTTTATTAGGCGAATAAATCAAATTCGTACAACATTCGTTACGCTACTACGAACGATTGGTCTGGTGATTTTTCTCGAACGCACGCGCGTGCGTCACGTCACCTGCAGGAATACATCGATTTTAGTCGTTTTTTGGTCGCGCGCGTCCCGGAAAATTGAATAATTCTCGGCGCTTATTTTTGTATTATACCCGCGGTCACGGACGTTACGTCGTCGAAAAATAACGACAAATTTCTCTACTGCGTATACCGTCGACAAACTTAAATTGACGTTTGTGAACGCTTACGAAATTAATTTAGTAATTCGTCCGGAGAAGGAGCGGTAGGGTAGAGAGTTGTTTAAATGATTTGTCGTCGCCGTCGCTGTGTCCCATCCAGAGCAAGTTTCCTATCATAAATTAAGCTAATAAATCGCCGAACCTCCAATGTTTTTTAGGAACGTTAATATTGCCCCATTTTGCGAATGTCCGTGAAAAACTAGTTGTGAAGTGCACACACACGTATATATATATATATATATATATATATATATATACTATTATTAGAGAAAGTAACGTTATACTTCGAATTATCAGTTTAGCTTTCGTCAACAACATTTGCCAAATTCGCCGTCTTTTAGACCAAATTTCATTAGGTTCGAAAAAGGAACCATAATGTTCGACATTTCGCAAAGCTTTCGTCCGAATGTAATTTCCAAATGTCTTCCATAACCTTCATAACGAATCTTCGCGACTTTAGTATTTTGTATTCTACAAGTTTTATTTTTAACTTTGAAAAAAAATCCGGTTATTTTTTTTTTATATTTTGTGGGTTTTTTTTTTTACAAAATAAAAAAGAAATGATACGCGAAAATAGAACGATTGAAAATAAGGAACAATTTTAGATAGATAAAAATTGTAGGCAAAAAAATGGTTTAAACGTTACAAAAAAGTTAAAATAATATATAAAATGATAAATGGATCACTCAGTGTATGTGAACACACACACATACATATAAAAATCGTTATGTTTTCGATCTGATATTTCAAAGTTACTTCAACCATTTTTTTCTTTATGGAAGAAAAATTGTCGAAATTAAATTTATTTTTATCGTAAATAAAAACCATCATTTATTAAGTTCACAATGAGGTTAGTGATATATATAATACATGAAGCGAGTAACTGATGAACCTGTGGCCAATACGGGTGGATTAAAAATGTATACCTAATGACCGTGAATTTTTCTTAAAAACCATTTCTACTTTAACTACTAGGACACGCGAAATTACTTCAGTAATTTAGTTTATATTTAAACGAATTCATCATTATTTCACGATTAGCTAGCTACCTATTTTTATAGGCTATACGAACGGTGGACGTTTAACCTTGCGTATTTACGACTGTTGTTTTCACGGGGTCATCATAATAAACACAGAATATTACACTTTGTTAAAGATAAAATAACACGACAACCGTTTTTTTTATAAAAAATAATTACAGTTAATATTACGATTAAAATACCATATTGAAAGCGTGTAATGCGTATATTTGAAAATAAATTTTCGAGCTGTCGAAACCGTTTCTGTTTTTAGCGTTGGGTCGTACTTGTAAATAATCCTTTTTCCGTTTGATTGAAGAACAATAATATTCACTGTTTTAAAGGTAGGTAAGTCAAAAAAGTTGCAAGCTATCGTACAGCATATATTTAATGATCAGTAATCGTACAATGCATATACTTGCCATGATTAAAATGTGGGTATTTTATTTCTTCGTCGATGGTTATTTATTTTTTTTTGTCTGAAAAATTTTGAAAATGACGAAAGACCACTCAAATTATACAAGCACATTAATATATCATTATTACTTATAAATACATCAATAGATCCGAAATAAAAACATACATTAGAAACTTAAAACCGTTTGTAGAAACATGAAAAAATATAATATTATATATAAAATATTTCAACGTTCAATATATACATTGATTGCATACACCTATACACATACAATAAACATAATGGATCATTCATTGTGATGAAATTGATCTCTTTGCAAAATGAACATCTATCCAAAATGTGTAAATAGCACAAAATTGATAATTAAAATATCTATTTCCTAAAACAGATCGGTACGGATCATTAACACCACTCACATTTCAGAAATTATTCTTATATAAAAAAAATATAAGAAATCGCTTATACTATTTGTAATGAATTCAAAAATCATCAAAATTAATTTTTGTCTCACAATAACAAAATGCTTACAATTTGATTATTTTTAGATAAAATAATGCAAAATACGTAATTCGTAATTAGTAATGTTACAAAAACTGTATATTATAATGTACGACTTATTTTCTTGTTCAATTTTTGTGTTTTAAACTGGTTTCTACAAACCAAATAATCGATTAACACTTTTAGTTTCCGACATATTTGTGTTTTCTTAATTTTACGCATAAATATAAATATATATGATTAAAATTTTTATATAATACAATTATTACCCAAGTATACAATACAAGTAGTAAAGATAAATACAATATTCAAAAATAAAACTATTATTATTTAATTAATACATGTTAAAAATGTAAAAAACCATTATAATAAAATATACTGTTTACATTTATGAAAGTATGGGTAGGTCAACATGTTATTGCATAAAAAAGTATCAAGCATAAAACACAAATTTTTATGCAAAAGTATTTTTTTTGTAATTGAAAAATTTGTTACAATGTAAATACTTAACTAAGTTGTGTAGAAAAAAATTGTAAGGTACACATTTTTAAATTATTGATATGTATATTTATTTTCAATTATGTTCTTTTAAATAAAATTGTTTAAAATAATTACGAATATTTTTCTTATAATGTCTATTACTCTATAAGAGCTTTTGCTCTCATCACTACTTGCCACCATTTCTTTCAAGGTTGAATTATATTTTTATAGTCATTAAGAATTTAATTAAACCCCAAACATATTAATTTCTAATTTATTAAATTAGTCTCGAATAAGAGAATAATCAATACTCCTATTTAAAATAAGTTTCCAGAATATGTAAGGGAACATATTGTCAATGTGTAAATGATTATTTGTGCGAGTGTAACATGCACCTAACTATTTTCACCTGTGCACATGCACATATCAATAATTATTGACGCAATAAATCAATAATTTAATAATTATATGCGTATAGCATGATTTAGACCTAAAATCTGAATATTTCGCTACTTAAAATGAACAAAGTTTATTTCTGAAAAGATCGGTATTTAACTTTTTTTTACATTATACAAGTAAATTTTAGAGGAAACGTTAATTTTTGTTTTTAATATACTGAAATAATTTTCAAAAGGGTAAAACTTAACCTTGTTTTTTAACTGTTTTAATTAAAATATCAAAAATTAATTTCCATTAAAACATAGGGAATAGGCTAATAAGCTAAATTCTTTTTTAAAATACAACTTTTCGCTTTTAACACTCACATTTTGTTGAACATTTAGTCTAATGTAAAAAATACACGATATACACTCCTTTAACATTACCTTTTAACAAAATATAAATCTATGCTATAACTATTATTACACATTGTATAAATTGTAAATACTATCATCTAACAAAATATCAATTTTTTAAATAATACGGACAGTATTCGTATATGAACGCCATTTTGACATAACCAGAATTCACAAACGAATACTGATTGTATATTTTCAAGACTCAGAATCAAGGCTAATAAAAATGTTCGACCATACATGCAAATTAAGCCTTTGTTTTCCATTTGAACTTTTTTCCTTCATTTAATTTGTGACGATGTTTTCTTGGTTTTGCCACTATTAGATGACACACACGGGTGCAACTTAACAAAGTACACAAACCCTGGACTCTTGTACATTCCAAAATGTGTAGCAACGAATACGATAGATCTGAAACAAAACATACTGGTCAAATATCGTACGATTGATTAGTTTCTAGGAACAATGTTACCATAGTTCCTACTCATTGATGATCGTAATTTATGGAGTAATAAGTATACGGGGACATGTGCCAACACATACAGGACATAATTCTATACCATGAAAATAAACCGACTAAAACATAGGTTCCATACAAACGCTAAACAAATAAGAAAAATTTTTAGTTATTAAATTTCTGTTTATTATATATCCTTATCATTTATATTATTATCAAATAACCGATAACGGCAGTTGTATGTGATTATGCACAGCTCCGCCTACTTAATGAAGCTACACGACGACGACGATGGTGACGTTCTGCGCATGATCGATAATCCTAAAATATTTATAATAGCTACTAGATTTTACATTAACGTAATAATTTTAATATTCGAAGTCTTTACTCTTTATTGAAAGAACATGAATAAACATAAGTACAATGTCAAAATCAAAAATGCTTTTACATACAAGTTATGTTAATCGACATTATAAACATCTAATTATATTTATATTATACTACGTTTAAATGAAGACTTTAAAACGATTAAAAATCAATAAATATTTTTATTTCTATTATCAATTGTATTATAAAAGCGTAAGTATTTAAGAAACTTAAATCGATTTAATGTCACATACACGTAGTAATTGTGTATATAAGACGAATTAATTGGGAAAAAACAAAATTCGACAATAATAATAATTTAGAATTTTATACTTTTCACTGTAAGGTGAAATATACTTAGCCTTTATTCGTGTAAATAGAATCGTTACAAACAATAATATTACATAAAACTCGATTAATGTTTGAAGTTGAATAACGCACACCGTAATTTATTATTTGTTATTATTAGTTGTTTTATACAGCGCGTCAATTTTCATATATTTATTCATTTTTAAAAATTGGCGCTCATTCCGCGATTGACCAATATCAGTCAACGTTTTTGCAGGTTATGTACCATAGACAAGTCTATTAATTATAATACATTTATTCAAAAACGATTTCATTTTTTAAAAAATAAGTAGGCAAACGTTATATGTACGTATGTACGTAGCTATTACGGGTGACATTTTTTATGATTTTTTTTTCAATAAATTTGTATACAATATACCAAATTTTTATACCGAGTTCCTAGTTTCGTTTATTTTTCACAATTAAATAACCATGTCGGCACAATGCGAAAAAGTGAACACTACCAGTTCAGCTTATGAGTTCGGTCCTAAATTGAAGTTGTTGCGGTCTAACGACCAGGTCCGGGAACTGCAGACCATACTCAGAGACAAGTAAGTTTGTGGTGACTGATATGAACAATATTGGATACCATAGTGGTACTAAACACTTGTACAATCCACAGAAATACAAGCCGAACAGATTTCAAATTTTACGCCGATCGTCTGATTCGTCTAGTCATAGAAGAGAGCCTAAACCAATTGCCATTTGACAGTTGTATGGTGATGACACCCACCGGTAATTACTATAAGGGTACTAAATATCAGAGAGGTAATTGCGGTGTCAGCATTGTGCGTAGTGGAGAAGCTATGGAACAAGTAGAGTGTTGTTAATTATTGCCTATTTCTTATTGTGATTCTATTTATGAAGTGTCTATTGTTAATTGTTTTGTTGTTACTTTAGGGCCTGCGAGACTGTTGTCGATCGATACGCATTGGAAAAATATTGGTCGAATCTGATTCAGATACGCATGAAGCTCGGGTAGTATATGCGAAATTTCCTCATGATATCTCTGACAGAAAAGTTTTATTAATGTATCCAATAATGAGTAAGTATTGTCAACAATGCAATGATTGATTCATATTTGTATTCTTTTGTTTTTAGGTACTGGTAATACTGTTATTAAGGCAGTAAATGTATTAAAAGAACATCGAGTGGCAGAAGATAATATTATTTTGTCAAATTTGTTTACCACACCGATTGCTGCTCAAACTATTACGACAGCATTCCCATTGGTTTGTTTTCTTTTTTCAATCGTAAATATTTAGGGCTCGAATTATATTGCCAACTATTTTTTTAAAAACATTTGTTTCATCTATCGTAGATTTGAAATATCAAACAATTATCAATTACACTTGTTTAATATATATATATATATTACACTTGTTTAATATATATATATATATATATATATATTTTTTTTTATTTTAATAATTTCAAGATATATCTAAAGCTTAATATATTTAATAGTCTTTATTTTCTATTAAATTTTTCGTAATATAATTTTTTTAAATACAGTGTTATTCCCAGACAGAACTTAACATATTAAAATATCAATGAAATTGACAAAATATTAATATAGGTTTTTTATTAAACAATCTTCGAAATATAAAATATATCTGAACGCTATTAATAATACGTTATAATAAATAACTTCTTTCTTTATATTAAAATAAATTACTAAATATATTGGAGAATCAAGTTCGTTGCAATACACAAAATAAAGTTAATAAATACAACAAATAATTTAGTTTTAAATATATATTTTATGAAACAAATTTGTGTTTTACACAGAAACAAATTTATGTATTAAAAAGAAGTTGCAACAGTATTAAAATGCATATTGTTATAATAGCTAGATAATCTTTATTTATTCAATTATGTTTTATATTTAGATGACTATATTAACATCAGAACTATACCACATCGCACCCAACCATTTTGGTCAAAAATATTTTGGTACTGATTAAATACATTAATTTAATTTATAGGTGATATTTGCACAATACTTCAGTAAGTACAACTTTTTACCATGCAAATTGCAATATGACCAATTTAAACAGACTTGAATCTTTTTTTCTAACCAGTTTTCCTATCAGTCAATTTTGGTCATAAGATATGATTTGCAATATCTTATAACTGTTTTGAAAACAATTTGTGTTAATCTTGATGATTAATTTTAATTTTAAAACTTTTATATTTTATTTGGAATATATTCAATATGTTAAAGATTTTTATTTACAGTATTGACTTGAATAAACAAATGAATTTTACAAGAACTTTCTGTTTTCTTTAATTATTATCCAAAAAATAATACTAATCATTTATTGATGGACTATTTAGAAATGAGTTTTTGTGTTATATCTAGTTGTCTGTTAATGTGTGATGATGGGTTATTCTTGAAACATAATTTTGTATCTGTACGAAAACTTGAAATTTAATCAATTAATTAATCGAATATAGTAGTTCAAATTAAATCATTAATTTAACCATATTACTTATTATATAATTAAAAATTTTATTAAATATTTCAATTTTATTATAATTTAGTTAAATTTTTATCATTTTATAAATACATAACACTTGTATATTGTATGTTACATATATGCATATTTAATTTCAATTTAAAAATCTTAAATATCATGATTAAATTTTTCATATTAACTTTTTAGTTTACATGAAAGTATATTAAAACGTTTTAAAATTTGTGATATTTTTTTAGATTTATTTAAGAATTTTATGATTTATTCATTGATTGTACATGATAAGTAATAAATCTTTTTTTAAATAAAAATATTTTAAGTACTCTGCGAAATAGCTATACCAAATTTAATTATTATAATATAAACTTAAATGAAAAGTCTTTAAATTTAAATTTAATCAGTGTTAGTCCTTATTTAATTATTAATTTTTTTTAAATTATTTGGTTACAAATAATTTAAGTATAAAGCTAGTCATCTTGTAACAAAAACTCTTTAATAATGTTTATGTATTTATAAGTATTAACACTTAAACTAACAAAGAATATATAAACTCAAATTTAAAAAAACAATTTGTAATTAATTTTGGATATATTACTATAATTTGTTAATATGAAGCAAAATATAGATTAATATAATATGATTCATTTTAAACTAAATAAAAAGTATTAAACTATAAGTACCAATTAAAAAACTTAAAAATGTTATGTTTTATTATTTAGAGCTTTATAAATGAAAAACGCCTATACTATTATAATATTAAACTTAATTAAGTTAAACTAAGAATTCTTGTTTCTATTTTTCCAATTTAAAAAATTTCGTAAATTAAAAATAAAACTACTAAATACATAATTTTAACATTTTCTTCTTTTAATATTTGTAATTAAAAATTCTGCAGGTACAGAAGAGAATTTTTATATGACAGAACAATAAAATATTAAATTGAAGAATAATATCGATAATTCTTAAATTAAGTTTTTCTATTTTTGTACAATGTCAATAACTATTAATCATAAATGATTAACTTTTTACATTATTTTAACTTAATTGTATTAAATTATATATTTTAAGAGATGTGGTCAGTATTCTTTAAAATTATATAGAATACATTATTTAGAGGACTTTAACTCAATTTCATTTACAAAGAACAAAGTCACAACAAACCTATTTATACCAATTTGTTCGAGAGCCATATAACTTGGTTAAAGACCAAAGTAGAGTTTACCAATACATAGTTGGAACAAAGGTTTTATATTTTTACAATTTCATTAAACACATCTTGTGTTCGTCTTGCTTTGACATAAGATTTCATCATCTTAACCTTTAAAGATAAATTGGATGATCCTATTTTAACTTAGTATTACAATCAAAAATATATGCTATTATGAATTCTATACTTAAATCATACATTATGTGTGTGTGTTTACTTGGACAATTATATTAAGCTATATTACACAGGTAATTGTGTTATTGGCTCATGTTATTGTGATACATATTAAATCAATACATTTATAAATTAATTTATATTTATTTAATAAACAATAATTATTTATTAAATAATTTAATTTAAATTAAATTATTGTTTAATTTATAGACGTTAATATTGAGACATTTAGGTGAAACGAAAATTCAACATATTTATATATAATTCAAAATAATAATTTTTGCTACACTATTTTTAAAATGTGTTAAAATACATTGTATTTAATAGTGAAAATATAGTACTTATGTTAAAAATACATTTGCAATTTATAACTATTAAATTTGTTTTTAATAAACTTTTTACCTAGTGTGTAAATTATAAATGTTAAAATGTACATTTTTCCATGGTTATAATAATTAGAAGATTATGGGTGGTTTATGTTATTTATGTACACTTGTATAATTTATATTTATTTAAATCAAACTGCACGGCTAAGTAGGTATATACTTTGTATACAATTTTTGCATCGATACGAAAAATTCAAAATTTTTTCTTTACCTTTTTAAGGGATCTACTGTCATAATACACATAATGTGTGCTTATGTGCGTTTAGTTCGTATTTAAGAAAGCTGAAAAAGGGTAAGATGGACTATTGTTTGCCTATATTTGTTGTTTAAAATTATTGTGTAAGCATTACTTTATTATAATTTATGACTAACTACAGTTGTAAAGAAAACGTTTCAGACGATATCACGTATTCTGTTATAGCATATGTGTCTTTATCTACAATACTATTTTACACTAAATGTCGCTCCCACGATCCCCCTTCATTCAACCTTATTTTTTCTGTAATGTATATCCTTTATATTCGTCCCCTCCGACCAAACAATTAATGGACATTTTATATTTTCGTTAAGTTTATTCTATGCATGTGTGTGTACATTGTATACTTAGTACTAAAATCATACTTTATTCATATTTTGCGTAATATATATATATATATATTATAAATATAATATGTGATATCTGCGTGTATACAAATTTTGATGTAAACTACGACGTATTTATAGATGACCATCAATCGTCTCTAAGATCTGTATAATTGTTTCTGTTACGCGTAATAAACAATTATGGTTTAATTTTTGTTAAATATAAGTACACTTTACTAACAAATTTTGCGATGATAATTGACGTATCTATAAATAGAATTAGACGTGTATCGCGAGTGTTATTAATTCTGAGAACTTTTCCGAATTACGCGTGTTTTCCACACCTTCGATTCTCCAACCGTTATTAGAAAGGAGGAAATAAAAAGGAAAATGCCGCCAATAATTGTCGATTAATTTTTACTTTTTTCGTCTACTAGGTAACCGTGGTTGTAGTCCTAAATCTCGTAGTAGACGTAAGGTGTTTATGCGGTTAATGGTTACGCAGGTAACCATCGATTAAATATAGCATCATCGATGGGCGAAGTAAATAATAGTTCGTAATAAAATTCGCAGTTCGCTTTTCAATTTTCTAACTAAAATTTAAAATATTTGAAGGTATGGATTTTTATTATTTCGTCTCTAATTTAGTACTTTCGAAACGGCGTGCTAATAATTATAATAATTGTTAATTTTTCGATCGAACGATGAAAGTCATCTATAATTATGCATCCAGTGTACGACCACCTAATGATATGATCATATAAAACAATGGCTGGTATACATGTCAACAACTAAAAAATCGATTTTTCAATTATACGTCACAATGTATTGAACACGCACTTTAAATAAAAAGTACGTCGCGACATGTTGAAATAATTATGTTTTCTTATTACAATAATGTTGGAGTATAATTTACGTAATGTTTTTTTTTTATTATAACGACAAACAGAAGTTTTTAGAATTATATCATACTATAATATAATACTAAAAAAAATTATTAAACTTGCCATATTGGAAAACTGATGATACACGCTTGTACGTTTAGTACGCCAATGTGCATTATAATGTACACCCCGCGTTGTCCACGTAAACGTATACTATATAATAATATACTTAAACGACCCTCTTAGATGGATGCACATGAATATATACAGATGTGTCGTCGATATCGCCACGACATAAACGCGCGTGTTGGGTATATCATAATATTACTCAAAAACTATACGTATAAAATAATATTTAGGTATCGTCCATATCCGACGTTGTAAAACAACCGACGAAGTTTTGTTCAAAACGACTCGATTTTTATTTTAATATAAGTATATTATATATATTATACCCAATGAACGTGTGTCATTTATTTTTTGATAAATATCGTCCGTATATAATAATAATAAATTATCGTATAAAAACGTCCTAGTCACAAAACTCACGTATTATTCATTGTGTATAACCTTGCATACTATGTATATTATACAGCATAGCTATATATGGACCATGTACAATATACACAACCATAAAAGAATATATTTTTAAAAGATTCTTAGTATTCTTTAATAATATCAAATTTTATTCGGTCGTATTCATTACAATTTTTTTTTCAAAATTATGCGATCTTTTATTAAATTGTCTTAAAAACTACAACACCCTTAAAGATATTTTCTAGTCGAAGATACATTATATTAAACAATACGATTGAAGCAACTACTGGAATTAACTGATTCAAAAACGAACTGCGATTCATTTTTTCGATGAACTTAAATTTTAATTTCGCTTTCAAAATGTGATAATCGTTTATACGTATATATATATAACAGTAAGTTGCTAAAAAATATAGTTATAACTGGCACGTTTCATCAGTCGTCCTCCATTTATTGACTATACACTAATAGCTTTTTGTCTCCATTTGTTAGATTTAGCACAGCATAAAGTGCCGTTTGTACTCTAAATTTTAAGATAACGTTTTTTGTTTAAAATAGTCCCTAAAAATAAAAACGGCTCGTTAGCTGTGTCTGCTTCCCCTCCGTCAATTCGGTTACGAAAAGTTGCTCAATTTACTTTTCCTTTTGTAACACATTTGATATATTACGTACCCGCCATATTTAAGTCATTTCTTTCAATTAAACCGTTTATAAACTCTGTATTTGTATGTGTGTATGTTATACAATACGTTCAGTGTAATAGGACATATATGAGTTATATATGTGTTTGCAGTAAAACGTGAGGTGGCGTTTTTCTTTTTCCGAAAATAATAAATATGCGCGAGGAATATATATTATACCTAATTCGACGATTAAAAAGGTTAGCGCGGTATTTCTTTTTTTTACGTGGGAGTAGATCGTGTACATAAATACTGATAATTTATAGCAGTAGATAACATTGGCAATGGCGAAAAACGAATATATAGATATAAAAGAATTAACTTAATTTCCTATTTTTTATGTGTGTCCTAGATTGTCCTGACGGGATACCGGGTAGTCACCCCAAAACACACTTCTTCTATATATATA
>JAIPRN010000658.1:0-42299 GCA_025469175.1 Geopemphigus sp. TES_GeoC_2020
CCTAGTTTAGTTGTCCGAAGTACTGCCTTCAAGCTTTCCGGGCCAGTGAGTGTATTGCCGATGCCATAAAAAAAAAAAAAAAAAGACCTAGTTTAGTTGATATCCCGACGTTTTTCACCGTCACAACATAACGCTATCGCGTCGTCAGCCCGTACCGCCGCCGTCATAACTCCCTCCCCACTACCACCCGTGTCACGTTTCGGAAAAATAAGGAATCGCCGCGTGCCGCCGACTCCCTTTCGTCCCGCGTGTCGTCGAACCCGACCGAGTAACGAACGGCACATACCCGGCGCCAATATATTTCGATATTCGGTATTTGTGCGTGCGTGTACCAGTGGTGGTCGTCATTTTCCCGCGAATAAAACGCGGAATTTGAATTTAAATCGAAAACCCGGGCGGGTTTTAATTAATTTTCTCTCTCTCACTCTTTCCCCCTGCGCCCTCGCCCCCCACCCCGTTTCTTATATTCGAACGAATCGATAAATGGAAATTTCACGCACGCACCACGCTGTATAATAACGACGTATTATACGCGTTCTCTGTAATAAGGGTCGTCGTCGTCGTTGCGTCTCTCTATATATTCTTTGAACTGGAAAATACAGCGCGTCCCTCTCACACACATACATACAGGCGCGCGCGCACAACTCGAAGCCTAACCGGCCGTGTCGCGTCACTCGTCGTCGAAAAATGTTAGTTTCCGAACACAAAATCTATCCGTGTCGAAACAAAAAACCCGACACGCCGCGCTCTGTTCGGTCGGTGGATTTCGGTTTCTTTTTTCCCCCCGTCCGTATCGAATAACGAGCGACGCCGTCGTCGGGCTTCGTCTGCTGACCCGAACTATACACACACACACACACACACACACACGTACGCCGTTTACGTAACTATCGCGTGTGTGTTCAAGCACGCGACAACAACGGCGTACGGCGACGAACCATTTACCGCGCGTCGTTCAATTTTTCTACTCGCCGTTTTCTCCGCCGCCTAACCCGTACGCGATTTCGGTCGTATAACTTTCGTTTCGTACGATATTATAGAAAGGACACGGTCGGGAAAAACATTCGCGTCATAAATGGCCGCCGTTCGTTTCCGTCGTTCCCTTGATCGCCGCGGACTTGGCGTCTCACCGTCCACGGTCACCGACGATTTACGTAGTACTACATACCCCTTCGGTCTTTCGTTCACGGTTTATACGCGTTCCGTTACCTACCCACACCTCACTATGTGTGCGCGTGTGTACCGGCGGTCGTTGTTGTTCGACGTACGTAATTATGCCGGATGACGTTTACAAATCGACGGCGGCGTCGAGTTATTTTCTCCGGATTCCTTTTCCACGGTGGAAAAAAATCGAAGAAAATTACACGCGCTCGCGCGCGTATAATAATAATAATAATAATAATAGTAGTAGTAGTAGAACGAGTATGAAATATTTTATACCGCCGGACCGGCGCGTACTTACGAATAATGTGTCGTTATATCAAAAAAAAAAAAGAACATGGTAGCCACCGCCACCGCCGGTTGTTGTCTCGGCGTACGCGCCCCATTAATGGCGCTTTAATAACGTTGCGCGACGGCGGCGGGCAATTAAATACACATTATAGAATCGCGCGTGCGTGCGTTCGCGTTTTCGGCTTTATGTGTGTGTATGAAGCTATCGTCGTGAGTCTAACCGAACGCCCCCCCCTCCCCCGTCACCGCTTCCGTCTTTCTTTTGGTCATCTGTTGCGGCTGGTGTGGATCATCGTCCGTACATGTGTGTATATTCCTTCTCCCCGCGTTTTCCTCCTAATGAATACGACAGAACGCCGCCACCGTCGTCGTCGTCGTCTTCTTTCTTCGGTTTTTTTTTTCGTTTCTACATTTTTTTCCTTTCGTTCCCGTCGTCGCGAGCGCCCGTATTATATTATTATTCACACGCGCTCGCGCTTATATATGTATACAGTAAGGTTTTTTCCCTTTCCCCTACCGTTGTAACGACGTACCGAATTATGTGAAGATTTCTGGGCTCATTAAGCGCTCGGCGCGCGCAGGAAAAATGATGGTTTTCGGCGCGGTGTTAATGACGCCCAGAAAACGCGCTTTCTCCTCCATCCCCGCGGCTATATACGATATTTTATAATACGTCACGCCGCCGCGTTACACTGTCTCCTGGCGTATTATTTATACAATGACACGCGTCACACCCGGCCGACGAGCCTTATTGTGTCCCGTGTACAGAAATGTACGTTCCCTTCGTCCGGTCGGGGCGAGAAATTCGGTCGTTCCGTCCAATCTCTACCGTTTTACGTCTTTTGTTTTCCGTCCCGTCCGTTCGCGTGACCTTTCGAAATTCCCATTTCCGTCGTCGTACTTACGTTAACCGTATTCCGCCGAAGAAATTAGCCGATTGGCGTACAAAAATATTTACTCGGCGCTCCTCCGTACACGCGTCGACCGAGAATGGCGCGCGAGGCTTAGCGGCGAAAAGGGGACGTTTTTTTCTTCGATCTCGCGCCCCGCGTATTATTTTCGGCCGGTCGATAGTTCGCCCGGCGCGTCGCCGTTTTTTGATGAAAAGCCAAAGCGTAGTTACAATATTTATTTTGACCGTTTTGACGGTACCGCCACTTTAGGGCCACTACACGCCCGCCGACATCGTCGCGAGACTCTACCCGCGTAATTTATTCTCCGGCGGTGACTCTCCTGTTTCTCCGACTATCACCACCGTCTTGTACAGTAACAACAACAACTCTACGGGCAGAGAGCATTATGTAAATTTCGCGCTCGCGACGACAATGCCGACGAGTCGTCAGCCCAGGCGGGCTTGACGAAATCCGATCAAGACGAATCGCCGTAGACACGTACCGCCGCCGCCGCCGCCGCTGCTGCTGCTGATGCTGCGGGATTTCGAAAGGACCCCGGGAGAAAATGACGGCAGGGCGGACGGGATGTCGACGACGACGGCGACGCGTCGGGCGAGTTGATGAGATTTCGCGCGCGCTCCGACCCTAACGTTTTGGATGATTCACTCTGTGTGTGTGTGTGTGTGTGTGTGTGTGTGTGTGTGTGTGTGCGGGCGCGAGAGCAAATGAATACGTCGCGTTTGTTCCGTACGTATACTATTTGCACAAGCCTTTGAAGGTGGGTCACCCCCGTGACTCATCCGTGTGTACACGCGCGAGCGCTAAGGTCTGGGCGGCGGAGAGAGGATTTCGTGCCCGGAATGTTTTCGCGCAACTCTCCCTCCGCGCGCCACGTCCGACCTAGCCTTCCTACGACCCGCGGATAGGGTGGTCGTCGGCGAATCATTAACCCGACGGGGGTTTTTATTTACTGTAGCAATTGCCGGGCGGCAACAACGACGACAAATTTCCAGGACAATAGAACGTTGTTATACGCGCGTACTCGTGTGTGTGTGTATATATATATATATAATTTAAACGCCCCGGGGAAATCGACGGTGCGCGAGATAACCGAAAGTTTAATTTTTTCTCCCCGCCGCCCGAATATTTGGAATTATCGTCGTTATTTTTATTAACCGGTTTGTTCTTTTTTCTGTTTCCGTGTACGCCAGTGGGTCGAGGAGAGCTACATAAACTTCGAGAAGGGCATCAACTGGCGGTCGTACGTCGTGTGCGACGTGACCAAACAAAACGTGAACAATTGGGTGTGGACGCCGTTCATCGAACGCGGGCTGGCCAATCTCATTTACATCGAGGTGAAGTTCACCATCAGGGACTGTTCGCTGTTCCCGGGATACGCGTTGTCGTGCAAGGAGACGTTTTCGTTGCTCTACTACGAGTTCGACGTGGCCACCAGAGAACCGCCGCCCTGGGAGCCCGACAGTTACAAATCAGTCGGTAAGTCGCTCTCGTACTTATTACGTGGCCATTCCGTCGTCGTTGTTCGGACGGACTAGACGACCGGGACCGCGTGCCGGCAAAGTCCCGAAACCGCTACGGTCCCCGGATTCGGCTGATTGCGGGACCGGTGTGCCGTTATTATTAGGGAATGCGCGAGCGTTTGTCGTTACCGTTACGCGCATATTTGGGATGTTCGGAACAAGTTGTCGGTAAACAACGAACGCGCGCCGAGGAATTCGAAAGTAGAAGTCGACCGATTTTTCGTTTCTCGCGATTCCGCCCAAAAACGGTTACGCCCCTTTTCATTTCAGTCCCGTGGCTCGTTTTCGTACGAAATTCTTTTCCGAAAACTATTCCGTTCATTTCGCCTATGCCGGTTTCTCGTTCCCGGGCGGCTCGCCGTAGCACAGTACTTAGCGAGTACTCGGGCGCCTAAACAACTCGACTTTATCGCGCGCTTGTACTAATTACAATAATAACGATAACGAGTAATTACCCCGAACAATGTAATTTCGACGCGAGGAGACGTAAAACAAACGAAATTCAAAACCCGTCAACGGAGGGAGGGCGAGCTACGGGAAATTACGTTGTACACGCGACGTATTAGAAACGTGCATTTATTTTCGAAAAAAAAAACGTACGTAATGTAAAACGCGTGTACCGAACGCGCGCTTCCCGTGCGAGTATTAACGACGACTTCGTGAGTTCGTTTTTCGCTCGAGTTTCGAACCCCCTCCCCTATGGTACGTACGATCGCGACGTTGGCGTATATATATTATCGAGACGGATGTGACGAATAACTCGTTCGTACGCTACGTAATCGACACGTTAGGTCCGCGTAGTGTTATCGGTGACGAATTCTCGGTGCAAACCAATAATTAACGCGAACGCGGAATGTAAACGAATAACGCGTGTGTCGTTGTTCAGGTCGAATAGCCGCCGGCGAGGGGAGGTTCAACGCCAATAACGAAGTGGTGATCAATACCGAGACGAAAGCCGTGAAAGTTACCAAAAAAGGAGTGTACTTCGCCTTCAGGGACCAGGGCGCGTGTATTTCCATCATGGCCGTCAAGGTAAGAAATGCCGATTAACTAACGCGCGTACGATAATCGTTCGCGTTTTTTTCGTTTCGATATAACGGCGAACCGCCCGATTATTCGAAATCGATCGGCGACCGCAGGCCGGGCGCCGGATTCGTGAAGAAACAAACCCTTCCAACCCTCTGGAACGTATTTCCCTAAAACTCGTATTTTTCTCGTACGTATCATACCGAAAGATTTCGAAATTGTTGTTGCCGCGCGTCACTCACACGTCCCGCGTTTGCGTCACGCTATAGTTCGTTCGTGAACTACGCCAACTAAGCTATATTTCGCCGGAGAGGGCGAGATGATAGTGCTGCCGTAATCGTGTACGCCGGAAAAGTAAAATTTCGTGTTGTCCTCTTCCTGTCCCGCGGTGCAAGAAAACCGCCGGCGACGTAGTGAGTTCACACTTGGTGAACGACTCTTTGTAAAGAAAAGTTTAAAAAAAATATCCGTCCGAAACGTTTTTATTTCCGTTAGAAAAATAACGCGAAACGTCGTTTAAAAAACGTTTTTTTTTTTTTTTGATACTCGATTTTGTTCTCTACATTATTCCGGAGGACGGCAGACCGATTTCGATCCAACGAGTCTAATATTGCGCCCGTATATCATTCGGCTCGTGTTCAATTTCCTATTAAAACTCTCGTATAATATTGTAAATCGATCGAATTACCTATTCGCGTATATATTTGTATACACGTGCGTGTATAGTATTTGCTTTCGTAATTCGCGCGTGGTAATACATTAAATGCTCCCCTCGTTGCGCGCCTACCTAATATATTATACTTACGTACACACATAAATGTAAAGCGCGCGCGCGTCTATAAAAAAAAACGGTCTTTTATACGCTTAAGCCGGAGGGTTACTGTAATTATCGAGTTTCTTAACGCGTAAAAGCTTTTCCGTCTCCAGAGACGACTTCGAAATCTCAAAAGACAAATTACCGAAAACTTTTTAATTCGCGTAATGAAACTTCTTTTTGTAATTGGCGACTAAAAAAATGGTTCGCGAGCGAAATAACCGAACGACTTTTCGAATTCTGTTGTAACTCCGAGCGCGCTTGCGCCGAAATTCGCGTATTTCGGTAACTTTCGCGCGAGCGGCGTTTTCCGCGGTCCCGTTACGAACGGGACGACGGTCGGGTGGTAAATCGCTCTGACGATAATTCCGCTCGCGTTTAAAATTCGTATTCGACACGACCGATTTCGTCGGGTCCTGTTCACAATCGGAATTCCCGTAGTTCCATTTACTCGTAAATTGTTTGGCGCTCGTGGATGAGTGAATGTAGGGGGGGGTGTTATGGGAACTATTGAAAAAACGTCGACGGTCAGACAAACTTACGGGAAGTAGCGACGGTAAAAAAAAGACGAACGTGGTAGTCTCCTAAATATTATTTATCTCGTTACGGCTCTTAAAATGTTTTTCGTTTATATGGTTAGGTTTTTTTTTTTTGTTCTAAAACGAAATTATTTCGTTCGCTCTTTACTCGTGCGTCGTATTTTACGTTTTTTTTTTTCGTTCGAATTTTTATCGTTTTTTTTTTCTTTTTATCGTTTAAACCGTGTGTGTATATTTATATAAATACTATATGTTTATATATATACGTTCGACCCGAAGCGACGTTTCGTCTTAATCGTCGTGCGCTCACGAACGTATATCTGTCGTCCGCACGAAACGTAGGAGGGAGGGTAGGGAGAACACACGGAACGAGAATAGCCGACGAAGTGACACGGGTAACGGTTTTTCTACGTCTGTGTCGGTGATCGTTTTTGGAAAGATTCTTAAACAATTAGGCGCGCGTAATTTATACGGTTCGTACGCGCAGGGATAAATCGGAACGACGGCGGAAAGAAGGGGTACGCTCACGGCGCGCGCGACGGTTTTTTTATGGGTTATATTTTGGGTTTTATGTGTTACGCGTAGGGTAATAAACGGGCGCGGGATAAAATAAAACCTCGCGTTGATCGACGGAATAACGACGACGAATACGTTAAACGCGTCGTCGTTAAGCGCCGACGATTTCGTACTTTTTTTATAGTTAGTTCCCGTCCACATTTTAAACATCCCCGTCGTACCTGTCCGACATTTGCTCGACGACATGTGCGCGCGTGTGTGTGTGTGTGTGCGTCCACCAAAGTGTCCTTCCTTCTAACTTACCCCGCCGCGACCTTTCCCCGAAAATCGTATATTACGAGCGCGAAATTCCACAGTTTCTTACCGGCCGGTTTCGCGGACGACCGTCACTATTCGCCGTCGTTTTCGGCGTCCGGAAATTGCGCCGGGTCGGACGTCGAGTTACGGCTGTCGGTGAAGCTCGAAATTCGAATATACCTTATAATTATAACGTCCGGACTTGTCGGCCCGCAGGTGTACTACATCGTGTGCCCGGAGGTGGTGATAAACTTCGCGAACTTCTCGGCCACGCCGACCGCCCGCGAACTCACGCAGATCGAACACGCCACCGGCAAGTGCGTGGACAACGCGGAAGTGGTGGGCGGCACGCCGACGTACCTGTGCAAAGGAGACGGGAAATGGTACCTGCCGTCCGGCGGCTGCAAGTGCAAAGCCGGCTTCGAGGCGGACGTGGACGCCCAAACTTGTATAAGTGAGTAATATCGCGTCCGTCCCGCGGAGGACGGAGTATTGTACGCGCGCGCGTGTTGTTCCCCCGTAAACGCGGCCGGACCGTTCAACAATATCGTTTTAGGCCGACAAATTACGTTCCCCACTGCCCCCGTGTGGATGGAAAAGGTACCTCGTTTGCCCGGAACGACGACCACCGCCGAGACGCGTTGTTTTATCCGCGATATTGTTTATTTTACGAAGGAAAACGAACCGATAACGATCGTCGTAAAAGCGCGTTCGCGGATTTTTAATACACGGCGTTTAATCGCGATTCGTCGACCCTCCTCCGGGGGAGACGGCGACATTTTTTCCTTTCGTTCTTTTTTTCTTTTACGAACTTTCTCTACGACGGTATTCGTTTTACGACGACGACTCGACGTAAGTAATCGTTTCCGTCCCGGAACGGTCACAATGTCTCGCGTCGCAACGGCCGTTCCGTATGACCAATTGGTCATTTCGCCGGGAGACGACGCGGGGGAATCGGCGAAGGCTACAACGACGTCGGCGAAACGAAATTGACGTCGGAAATTACGAACGCGGTCGTCAGGCCGTACTTTACCGTCGTGTTTTTCCGTTCCCGTCGAAAAGTCGATACGACGAACGATTACGCGCGTACACCGTTCCATCGAATTGTCGGAGTGACGTGCGCGGACGTGTTATAATAATACGCGTGCGCGCGCATACGCGACGTTGCGTCGGACGCGTGGTTAATAGAATTATCGGTTTACGGGCGAATCATCGAATCGCGATTTTTAATTAAATATCCGAAAGCCCTTTGATTTCGATTTTTTTTTTTTTTGAGTTAACGAAACGATCGCACAATAGCAGCGGCGTGCTACACGTGTTATCTGTCGCGTAGAAGCCGACCGGAAATCCAATTAAAACGATCCTTTTCTCGTCAGACATTGTACCGGCGATAACGGCGAGTTACTCGCCGCCGCCGCCGCCTTAGTTTAACAATAACGTCGACGACGATAATAATAATAATAGCGCGCCGGTATTCGGTTTCGCGCGATTGTGAATTACACGAGAGGTCGTGTTTGTGCGTTACGTACTGGGGAATGGCGGTCGCGAAGAAGCCTCGCCCGGCACGACGACGAAGGGGATAGTTTCGTTCGAGCCCGGCGGAGTTCGGGGCAACAAAGTTTTTGCGCGAGATAATTAGCGGAGATAAGGGGAAACTATGTTATCTCGTGTTCGCCAGAATGGGGTATTCCGGACCCGCGCGGGCACGGTATAAACGAACCGATTTTTCGTCTTACGATCGTATATAAACGGCGGTCGTTAATCGCCCGAAATTCCCGCGCCGATCGCGCGTTGTATCGAACCAATCGGCGGCCCTGGGCCCGGCTAACGCGCGATCATATTTACGACGACGTACGTGTTACAAAAACGTTTTTCGTTTTTATCGTTTCTCGCCCGTAGGTGAAATTAGCCTCTCGAACCGTTCGTTGTTGTAACAAAAAACGGCGACGTGCGTCGGGTTTACGACGCGCGCGCCGGGTTTTCGTTGTAATTTCTGTATAACCGCGGACGAGATATTTCGAAAACGGAATTTTTCGTTAACAACGACGACTCCTAATCGTTCCGCGCCTATCTCGTCGTCGTTACGATTACGGAATTCTCGGGCGGTATACATACCGCATTGTAATGCGCGCGACTCGTAAGGACGACAATTCACGTGGGCGCCCCCGTAATGTATTTCGCGGAATTCGAATAAAATATAATAGCGTACGCGTTATACAATCGCGTCGTCGTGTTCGTTTCGTGTGCGCGTTACTTTTTTGTCGCGTAGGTCGCTGCCGAGAAACGCGAGCGCCCGTAATTTATCGTCCGTCGCGCCCGACGCGAATAAACGAATTTACAAGAAAAACAATCGGGTCGTTGGAACGACAGTAATGGAGGGCGCTGGGCGGCGGCCACCGGTTGTACACCGAACGGTGTGGCGTCGTCGAGTATATTCGATATTACGCGCGCGCGCGCGTGTACGTTTGATCACGGGCGACTATTGTCGACTACATTCGTTCGAAAATTTTCGGGCCGAAAGCGACGCGATCCGTTAGGCCGCTTGACGCTTCAACTGTCGTCCAAGACGACTCGTCGATCGCGAAAGTCGAGTTCACGTAATCGTCGACGAGACTTATCGGCGTTCCGTAATGAACACCGTCGGTTACCGTGAGCGTTTAAAAACGATCCCCGCTACTGCCGCCGATCGATAACGTAATTCGCGCCACGTAATCGACGTAAGCACCGGCGGCGTATACGATATTATATAGCGGTGGCGGTCCTCGAGGGTATCAATCTTAATCGAAAAGGGGACGGCGCGCGTGTGTGTGTGTACGCGTCCGCGAACAATTTGTCTCTATTAATATAACGCCGATACGCGCCAACAACGGCGCGCTTCATCTATCATTCTCCTACGCGCGCGCGTGTATGTCTATAATTCGGTTCTCCCCTCCCCGTTCGGGGACGGTTATTATCGCGGCCGCGGGGCCCGTGAACGTATAGCGAGCAATTAACGCGCTCGGAAGTTTAACGAACCGCAGGCGTGGCGCGCGCGTGCGGTGTACGTACACGATGAAACGGATTCGCCGTCGATCTGTAAACGCGCGGCCGCCATACGGTATACAAACGTATACTAAACGGGCGTATTCGGTTTTTTCGCAGTTTGTCCCCCGGGCAAGTACAAGTACGGCGTCGGGGACGACAAGTGTCAGCCGTGTCCGGCGCACAGCAAAGCGCCCGACCAAGGAATGTCCGAATGCCGATGCAACACCGGCTACTACAGATCGCCCAAAGACCCCAAGTCGGCGCCGTGCACGCGTGAGTACATTTACGTTAATTGTTGTCCCGCGCTGCGGGGAGCCCGTCGAAACGGTCGTTTTCGAAAAACGCCCGGACGTTACACGCGTTATATACACGACCGCGTGTTTCGGTCCGTGGGACACAACGGCACGGGCGAGACACGGAGTTGAACTCTCTTAGCGCACACGCGTAAGCATTCCGTTGGCGATGCGCGAAACCGTAGTATTCTACGACGCCTCCGAATGCTTCTAGGGCAAGACCCGTCGAACGCGGTTCAAGGTTTCGGGTACGAGGGATTCTTAAAAACAGACGAAAAATCCGTGTACGACGATTGGCGGTGGCGAACGCCAATTGCCGACGTAGTTCGTTTACGCGTCCGCGGGTAATCGTAAATACGACGACGCTGCCGGGAAGTCACGATTGTCCGGATGGATGATGCGGTTATACGCGAAATCCGAGTGTAGTCGAAAAGTGGTCTCCTCCCCCTCCCTGGGGTACCGTCGAAACAGTCCTACGACGGAAAATCGTGGAACGGAGTCGTTTATTCGACTGGTTTAATCGGCCGGGTGGGTGGCAATGGAGAGGATGAGAAGATGGCGATGTGTGTGTGTGTGTGTGTGGGGGGGGGGAGGCGAGAGCTTAACGTGTAATTAAATTTGTTCGGTCATTTGTTCTCCGGCGAACGGGATTGAATAAGAACGTTCCATTAAACTCCCGCGGCGGGTGAGGAAGTTTTTTAAACGACTTTGAAGTCGCGGCGGAACGTCTCTGTCTCCCACTCACTCTCCTTCTCTCACTCTCGTTCTTTTCGTCTCGCGCGTAACCGTCACCGCTACCCGACGGCGGTTATTATTCCGGTAGCGAAAGCCCCGACCGCGAATTTGCCGTTCAAATCTGTCGGCCGTTCAAACGCTCGGCGATATTAATAACGACTGTTTTATCACAATCGCTCTCGCTCGGGGGGGAGGGGGGCATCCAACGGGACGAAATCAACCCGCGGAACTCCGCGTCAAAGCAAACGAGAGAAACCCGTCCCCGCTCATCGGCCGAAAAACAGTTCGTCCGCGCGGGGAAATAATAGTTCCTTAATATTTCCGTTTCCATTATTTACCACGCGCGGCCGTCGTCGTTATTCGTTTTTAAACGGATTACGTCCACCGTCGTCCCGCCGTTGTTCGCTTCGAAAGACACGGCGGCGTGCTCACCGAAATACTCGCGGCGGAACTCGGAGAATTATTTTTATTCGGGGGGGGGGTTGTTTTTTTCCCGCGTACTTATACGCGTGTTCCGATCCGACAATTTTCACCGTCGAAACGAATGAAACAGAAAACCGAGACACCACCGACCACTATTATTACGGTCGTTATCCGTAGTTATCCGAGTTTTTTCCCGGCTCGAAAACGAAAAAAAATTGTTCAACTCGCGAATTTCGTTCGGACTACGTTCATTTACGTTACGCCTACCGATCGAACGGCTGTTTTTACGCGCGAAATTTCTTTATGGGAAAAAAAACCGTTCGGAAAACGCGTTTAATTTAATTCCGTCGCGTCGATTGATACGTTACCCGATTGTTAGACGAAAATAGACGGAGCGCGAGGTACGCGGGTATGTTCGTGTAGGTATATTCGACGTGGTGTATATATATATATTTTTTTTTTAACGATTCCTTTTAGACGATACGGCTAAAAGATAATTTTGTTTTTCTCCCGCGATATCAGTATTCCCATACACGTGTATTGTGTGACGGTTCGTGACAACGACGAAAAATAACTACGAGAAATGTCTATCGTTTCGTAAATCGTGTAACGATCTTATCGGATCTCGTGAATACAATCGTAGCCAACGTCGAATAAAAAAACGTACGTGTTTTTTTTTTTTTTTGGGGGGTATAAAATCGATTCGCGTAGAGCAATTTAGGTGAGATTATGCGCGCGCGCGTATTTATATTTATAGGCTTGAGAGGAAGACGAAGGGTGGGGGGGACCCGTTTTCGCTCTAGTCGTCGTCAAACGACCACACCGAAAACTAACGAATAATTCGCTCGAGCGAACTCCGTTGTGTGCACGCGACGCGTAACATAATTTCGGTCAAAGAATTCGGCGCGCGCGAAATCCAATCCTATTGTGTTGTGAATCGTCGTCGTTGTTCGGCCGGGACAAAAACATGTCACCCGACCACCGATGTTTATCTACCGAGAGCGAACCCGGAGGTTCGTCGCCGACACAATAACGGGTCCCGTGGCTTGTTCGTTCCCCGACGGGTACACGAGAACGGCCGAAAAAAAAACCCGACCGACGTCGGTCCGTTAAAATAAAACTCGGGTTTCTGAATTTCCGTCGTGTCGTCTATCGGTCGCTCTCTCCTCTCTCTCTCTCTCTCTCTCACTCTGTGTCGAGTCGATGTTTATCTCGGGAGGGGTTCGGGAGTGTGAGAGTACGGGCAGCAATTGTCGAAGAGAGAGGAGGTTAAGGTCGACGACGTGAAGGAGGAGGCACGGCGACGGTAAAAGGAAACCGTAATGTAGTACGGCGGCCGACGATAAATCTCTAAAGACGGTAAACACGACCGTGCGCGCGGATTGACGTGGAAAACTTCAACTTATCGGCAGATGTTTATCGTGCCGACGGCGGTGTGGGTTAGGTTAGGTACACACGACGACGACGAACGCGACGGTTCGAAAAAGGGACGTTAAGTGTACGCGTGTGAGAATTCGTCGGAGGAAATCAACGTTGACGACGGATGACAAGTAGAAAGAAAGAGTGAAATGATCGATACGAGTATAATATTATTTACTTTATTTTTTTTTTTTACGTAAATATTTCCGTACTCGTATTTTTCGGGCGGACCCTTAGCCGTATAATAATAAACGACGGGCGTTAAAAATCCCCGAAACTCGCTCGTACGTTCGTTTTCACCGTAAACATTCGCCGAGTCCCCTACTCGTTCGTCAGTCGTTTCGGTCGAATTTGTCGACGGGAGGTGGAGGGGTTTATCCAACGAGCGACGCGTACACGACGCTTAGAAATCGTGTCGGCGGGTCTGAATAGTTTCGCGACTATTTTACGAAACGGAGTACGACCTCGGGATACACTTCGCTTCGTATCGGTTGGGCTAGGTCGGACTGGCGACTTACAGGCGTCGGGTCCCGGGACAACCGTTGATCAAATCGCAACCGGAGGAACTCGAGACGTCCGTGCGCGGTTTGTCTCTTATCCCGCGCGAGTACACGATAGGATCGTCCAAGCGACGTGAAACCGTGTAACCGATTGATTTTCGTATTTTTCTAAAGTCGCGCGGCTCGTCGCGCACTATCGTTAGCGGCGTTCGCGAACCACTTAACCGTTTGGACGATAGTTTTCTTGTAACAACGAACGTTCCCATTTGTACAGTTCATTCGGGTTCCTAACCAACGTCCGCGGGTAATTCGATCGATTTCGTTTCCCGTAGTCCCGAGTAGTATACGGCCGACGAAATGAACGAAATCACGACTACGCCGCCGCCGTCGCTAATTACGCGTTATATATTCGTTAAATAAAAACGTACCCGCGGGAAAACTAAAGCCTTTTTTTTTATTACAAAAACACGCGCGCGTATATACACACATATATTCGATTCGGTAAATTTTACGAGAGTTTTTTTTTTCGAACGTTTGTCGAACACTTATAATACACGCGACGTGTCTCTCGTTCGTACGCTCGAATAAAAAGTAGAGAACAAAATACGCGCGCGTAGTAATAATGTACGACTCTCGGGTACGCGTCTGTGCGGCGTATAGTGTGTGTGTGTGTACGTACGGGTTATGTATTATTGTATACAAAGGTTGAAAAACGCGCGGAAAAGGAATAAAAAACGGACGCGCGTCCTTTTATGTTTCCCGCGGAGTATAATGAGAAAAGTCGCCTCGACGCGCGACCCGCGTGCGCGCGCGGTGGCCAGACGGCGGACTCTTCAAAAACGCTGTTGCCGCAAATACGTACAAAGCGTCGTCGGCGACCCGACCTCCTTTTTTTTCTTTTTATTTCGCTTTTTCGCGTACGACTCGCTCTTTTATTATTATTACGAATTTTTTCCCCGTTATTATTACACGCGCGCGTATATATCGTCACGGCGGTCGTCGCCCGAGCACCACGTTTGGCCTGGAGAGAATTTTTTATGATTTCAAGTCCCGCGAACTAGTAAAACGTACCCGCGACACTCCGGTGTCCCGCCGAGACGGAATACATTCGTCGCTACGTTCGAAACGGCCGTTTCACGAACCTATTCGTAAAAACGAGTTCGTAAATACGTTTATTCAAAATCGAGCCGTCGGTTTTGCGCGCGTTATTTTTATTTCGAACGAATACGTCGATAATCACGCGTACCGGCTACAAATAACGAAACCGGACGAAATCGTCGCCTAAAAATACTATTCGAATATATTCGTTTTTGGTAACAATAAAAACAAAACCGTCGAATAGAACGACGATTCGTGGGACGTCCCCCCGTACATGTTAGACAATTATCGTCGGTCGGCTAATTATTTTTGGAGTTCGTCGAGTCCAAAAGGGATTTTTCGTTACTCCGCCGTTATTTGAAGTGTGTTTGACTGGCGCTCTCGAAACTAAAGTTCGCGTCGTCGTCGGCGCCCGTAAAACGCGAGATTTATTTGTTTGACACGCGTCCGTCGTCGGCGCGCGCGTACTCGTTATATCGTCGTCGTCGTTATATAATATATACTTGTCGATGATAATTAGGCCTATTCTCCGTGTTTTTTCTTTCTTTCGATAATCCGAAAAGATTTCTACGTCGTAATTCACGCACACGTATGCACGTATACCGAAAGATTTTCTTTCTTCCGGAGGGGACGGACGCTATAATATTGCGCGCGCGTATTTTCGCCCCGCGACAAGTGCGCTTGATTACGTTAGACAGTCAAAAAAGAAAAAAAAAGCTAAATAAAACCGCCTCGACACAAAGCGTATTATTACTCGTGTGTGCGTTTGTGTGTGTAAATACACTCGAAAACTCTATATATCTGCGGAATTCGTTTTGGGCTCGGGGTGGTAACTCTATAAAACCTTTTAAATCTGTCAAAGAGAGGCGGAAGTTGCGGTATATTTCTTTTGGCTTTTCCAGTAATAGTTTTTTTTTTTTGCATTCGTAATAGGTTTTATACGTATATATAAATTACAGTCGGTAAAAGTTATTATCCGTCGTCGCGTTATTATTTATATCCGATTTGAATTGACGAATAAATAATCCCGATCGCTTTCCGTACTACGGATCGGGCCACTACTACGACGACAATCGCCGCCCGGAGGCGAGTGGGTTAGCCCGCGCGAGATTACTTTAAGCGACATTTCTTTCTCTCGTTCGAACCGTTTCCCGTTTATTTATTTATTTATTTTTTTTTTTTTTATAAATATATCCCGGGAGGTTAAGCCACAATAAATTGTCCGGAAATTGCGCTCTCGGCAAAAAGCGGACGCAAAAAACGGTACGCGCGTATATAGACGCCGTCGTCGCAGTCGGTTTTGTTTATAAAGAATTATTTTCATTAAAATCTTTTCGGTTTTTAATAATTAAAAGTACCGACCGTGCGCGCGTGCGCGCGCGAGCTTTTACAACACCGCTCTTATCCCTTCCTCCGAATGAGTTTTCCGGGATTTTTTTTTTTAATGAAAATTTAAGCGAAGTCGACCGACTACGTTACGCGCGTATATATATATTTGTGTGTGTGTATGGGTGCGCGCGCGCGCACGTGTAGAAGAAAACGCGCCCATTAAATTTTACGGTTATCATTTTTTCTTGGTGTTTTTCCCACCCCGCTCGCTCGTTTGGCCCCTTTTTCGAAAAAAAAAGAAATCTAATTCCAAACGAGAAGCGGCGATATTCTCTTTAGTTTTCCTTACGAACGACTAAACTAAAAAAACTTCCCCCGCCCCCGTCGTTTTTCGACGCTTTCGATAACGCGAAGAACGTAAAATAACGTCGCAATAGTGAACGAACGAATTCGTATTTATTCGCCGAGTTGTATGGCAGTGCCGTGACTGAAATATACGTCGCGGGCAACCCGTAAACGTTTAATCCGATAAAACCGCGTGGGAACGAACGATATACGAAAAGACCGAACGTTTTCAAATGGTAAGTTCGTCTGGATGTCGAAAAGTAACGTTTTCGTCGATCCACGGACGATTTTCGGGGTGCAACGAGAACGCGTTCTTCGACAGTACGTAGCGTCAGTAATACGAAGACGAAGTTTCTCCCGCGACGTGCGCGTACGCGCGATTATTATTGTCGTTCGACCGAAAACGACAATGTCGCCGAACGGATGAATAGGCAGTGGCGGGATAGACACATCCGCCGAAAGAAAGAAAGAGAAAATTCGCGTCTAAAAAGAAAAAAAAGATCGATAAAAGGAACTCCGCGAGTGCTCTTCGACGCGAGAAAAAGGGGTATGCGGCGGTGTTTGCCCGGCGGCGACTGTGACCTCGACGGAAGGAGAAAATTATGACCCTGAACTTACACTACTTTACCGCGTGCGCGTTCCACTCGTCTCGACGTATTATAGAGTACCTTCTTTTGTCTTCGGCGCGTCGAGGAGGAGCAGGACGTCTCTTTTTTTGTTTCGCGAAATAATAATCGCCGAGGCATTCACGGCGGTGTTTCGCCCGTAATTATTCCATACGTTTGGCGAACCCGATTCGGTAACGCGCGCGCTTAAACTGACATGTTACGAAATTCGCGAGAGTGGCGTACGAAAATACCAC
Organism: Geopemphigus sp. TES_GeoC_2020; assembly: GCA_025469175.1. NCBI lineage: Eukaryota > Metazoa > Arthropoda > Insecta > Hemiptera > Aphididae > Geopemphigus > Geopemphigus sp. TES_GeoC_2020. Next base: position 17,107 of record JAIPRN010000658.1, read on the forward strand.
CGCCGGAATACCGTTCTCGTAAGTTTTCGGCAACAGGCGAACGACGTTTTTATAGCGTCCGCCGTTCTGTTCGGACGGTGATATTCCGTTCGCGGACGACGCGAAGTCCTATTTGAAATTCGTATTTACTCCGATACTACGACCGTGATCGTTGTTGGCCCGTGGAAGTAACGCGCGCGCCGTCCGGATAACAACAGACGAAATACTCCGTCATTTTACCGGGCCAAGCGATGGTTGTGGTACGTCAATTTCGAAACACCGTCGCCGAATGTGAAACCGATACACGTACGCGGCGTCTTCGACGTCTATCTTTTCGCGATCGAAAACGCGTCGCCGTTTCCATTTAGCCTCGACGCGCGTACATTTCCCGGCGCGTCCATTATTCGTTCGTCGTCCCGGCCGTTTACAACCCAAAATCTTACGACGCCCTCGGTTTATCGCCGGTGTCTAATCGTCCCGAGACACCCTACGGCCGCGCGCCTTCGTATCGTATTATAAATTTACGTTTATACAATTATTATTACGACGACGTCGGCAGCAAATATTACACAAACACGTTATGTATATGTGTGTTATAATAATTGTCCGACGTCGACCTGCTCTTGTTATTATTTACGGTCCGCGTGTATATTCGAGGCCAGTTGGTTATTTATATTACGTACACGTATATCGGAAGGTATTTCGTATTGTATATTAAATACGATCTTCTAAGACCGTTCGTTTTCTCTCTCTCTCTTTGTCTCACTATCATTAAACTGCACGCGGTCGTCTTTTCTCTTCTCCTACCCCCTACCCCCGTCCCCTCGACCGTGAAATAGCGGCGTACCTCTTCGGTCAATTAAAAACTTACCCGTTCGTCTCACGGCCGTATATAATAATACTAATAGCCGCCACCGACCATAGCACGTACGGTCGCCCGTCGCGCTCGTATGCACGTACCTGCTTTACGAATAATAACGACAACAATCAATAACAATAATAATCGTCGAGACTGGTCGAGTTAGTTTTTAAAAAAAAAAATTAAAAAAACTCGTTCGAATTTTTTGTTTATATCGGCTCGACGATATTAGCGGGGGGAAAAAATTAATTAACGTTAAAAAACCGATAATCGACGAACGATTTGGAAAGGAATAGAAAATAAATAAACGGTAATAGGGAAAACCGAGTAAGAAAGAAATTAACGGTGGAATTGATAAGGAAAAAGATATGGTATTATTGGAAAATGAACGGGGAAAGGAAAATGACGGCTGGCCGTGAAGTAGGAACGGTAAAAGGCCGGAACAATGGGAAAAAAAATACGGGTAATGATCGCGTTAGTGAACAGTAAAGCGGGACAATGGTGGAGAAGAATCGTTTAACGAAAGAAGAAAGAGGAATAGACCCGGGGAGAGGCGATTATGATCTACAAACGGTGACGGGACAAAAAGAGCGCCGACGAATTTACGAGAAATGAAGAAGTTAACGTAAAACGGGGAAAAGGGAGGGGGGGAATGAAATAAAAGGATAACGGATAACGAACTTAGTTAAATTAGAAGTAACGATGAAAAAATAATAGCTTCGACTTAATATTCGTCAACTCTGTTAAGTCTGGCGTGTTAAGTGCTCAGCAGCCTCGATAATCATAATTATACGTTCGACGACGATTTTACGGTTTTGTGTGTTTTTCGTTCCGCAGAACCGCCGTCGGCGCCGCAAAACTTGACCGTCAACTTCGTGGACCAGTCCACCGTGACCCTGTCGTGGAACCCTCCGAACTTCCTCGGCGGCAGGATCGATATCGTATACAGAGTGATGTGCGACATGTGCGGTCCGTCCGTCGTGTTCATGCCCAACAACGTGAGTATATATATATATATATAACAATACGTTTCGCCGGAGGGCATATTGTACACCCTCTTCGTCTAAATTCCATTTCGCCGCGTTCGTCGTCAGACGAAAGTGGAAATTTCGAATTGTTAATACGACGTTGTTACGCGTACGTACGCTCGCCCGCAACGTCGGATTTGCATTAAAGTTCGCCGCGAAAGTGTTTACGGAAAACGCGAACGGAACGTAATATTCGTAACCGACTCGTTGACCGGAAAAGAAACGTCCCTGGTTACGGCCCAACAGGGCGGGCAGGATAGGAGGGTACATTCCGATCCCGCGTTGTCCCGTGAGGAGCGCACGTCCGGGACACGCGAAAAAACCGTTTCGATATGCCGCAGGAGGTGTTCAACGACACGAAAATAACGATCAGCGGCCTAAGTCCGGCGACCACGTACAAGTTTCACGTATGGGCCGAGAACGGCGTAACCAATCTGACGTCGTCGGAGAGCCGACAGTTCGTCGACATAGCCGTGACCACCACCGACGCGTCCGTCAAATCCGCGTCCGTCAACAACGTGCGCGTCATGCTGGTCAAAGCGTCCGAGATCGCGTTGTCCTGGGACCCGCCCATGGCCGGCTTCCTGGACTCTGGCGGCGACGACGACGCCGTGGAGGTCTACGAGGTGAGTAGGCCCTGTAGCGACGTTCGAAGCGTTACTGAGACCGCGTTTCGTTCGCAGGTGAAATGCTATCCGCGAGGCGACGAGTCGAACGTCAGCAACAAACTGACCGCGGACAGGCACGTGGTATTTACCGCGCTCAGGCCCAAAACCGATTACGGGTTCCAAGTGCGGGCCAAGACCGGTCGCGGATGGGGCGAGTACAGTCCGACCATTTTCAAGACGACCGGACAACAAATGGTGGGCGGGGGAAACGGCAAGAACACGCAACAGCAAGTGCAACGGAAAAACGGGATGAAAGACGACACGGGTAAGCGAATACGGAGTTTTACGTCCGTTTACCGGCTCGCTAACCGAGGGGGGGGGGGCGATTTTCGTTTCTTTGTTTCCTCGTATAACCAGCGTACATCGGCGACGAAGACAACATGGAAGTGAGAATAATCGCCGGCGCTACGGTGGCCGTGGTCGTCGTCTTGGTGGTCGTCATCATCATGACGGTACTGTTCTTGAGGAGGTACGTAATCATATCATAACCGCGGTTGTGGTGAAGTGGCGACGTTCTACGTTCATCGGTTAACCACGTTGCTCTTACTCCGCTTATCACGTCCGAAATCCCTGCTCTCGGAATTCGCGAACGTCGACGTTTCGTCTATTTTTTCGTTCGGGTCGCGAAACTAATACGAAACGCCTACTCGTTTTTCGTTCGCCCGCGTTTCGAACGAAAAATATATTCGCGTTTCTGATATAACGATTACCCCGTTCTTTCGTACGTGTCGTATAATATAGTAAACGCTGTATATCGGAACAACGGGCCTGACGTGACGGTGTACATTTCGCCGTTCGTTCGTTCCGACGAAGTAGCGACTGAAACGAACGTATGCCGCGGCAATAATTATATAAACGCGCGGATCCGCGTCTGTTATCGAGACGGAACCGAACGTGTTCGAATTGTTTTTATAAAATTCTCGAAAACCAGCGTTACGACGGAAAAATCGCGCTTTTCGAAAAATAAATACTACGACGGAAACCGATTGTTCGTAACGCGTAGAAACGATCTCCCCGCACACCCATCGACTATCCGAAATGCCAACTTCAAAATGACCGTGGCGGTCCGCCATTTTCCCTCGCGACGTTTTAAAATAAACGTTCGAAACGGTCCCCCCGTCGTATTCTCAATCGACTACGGAACGAACGGTAAATTGGGTAAATTTTCGTTTCCAGCCGGAGCAACGACGAATGCAATAAAAAACAACCGAGCGATTGCGACACGCTGGAGTACAGAAACGGAGAAGGTAAGAGTGCGCCGACGCGTTTGCGTCTCGTGCGGTTTTTCCGCAGTTTTCCCCCCGCCGTGTTTTTTTTTTTTGTTTTTTAGACGAATATTCAAAACGACGACCCTCTCCCGCGTTACGCTTACGAATAGAAAATATAGAAATTAAAAGTGGTTAGCTAACCGCCCGAATATATATACGTTAATATTTCTCGCGCAACCCTTTTATATATCTGTAGTATTATTAGCGGTCGGAAAACAAACAGTTCACACAAATTCCACGTACGTCGTGTTATACACTTCATATCCTATATTTATTACGTACACGTACAATAATCGATATGTATATGTATATAAATCGACGTGCACAGACCCTACCTTTACATATTATGTATAGTTTTCATTGTTTTTCGTGTGTTTTACATGCATCCATAAAGGACTTGTTGTTACCTACAGTAAGTGTACTATAAAAATAGTCTTCCCTATAGATAATACACTCCGTCCGTAGTGTTCTTAGATTATTCACTAGTCGCCGTACGGTTTGTTTTTGGGTAGTTCGTTTTCACGCACGGCGCGAGGTGTAGTGCTATGTCTTCGTCGACGTACCGTTTTGTGTTCCAGCGCTCTCTCCACCACCACCCCCCTCCGGCGCCCCAATTTCCCGGAGTACCACCACGTTCCTTCGAAACATATGCCGGCGTCGTTTACGAATTCGCCAAAATACGCGGACGCCGCCGACACTATATAACGTTTACACGCTTCTACGGTCTACGTTTGTATGGTGCCGACGATAACGGACGATTTTCGAATACCGTCGAATTTACGCGTCGCGCCGTTACCGGAACGAAAACGATATCGATTTGACGTTTTGAAACGGTTTTACGATCGTAATCCCGGCTAAAACGGAAAATGCGCCGGCTTTTCAACTTGCGAGCGTCTCGTTCGATGATTGTTTACGGCAGACTGACGTTATGTTTAGAGTCGGATATAAAAAAGGGGGTGAATGAAGTAAGCTTGCACGAAACGAAATTGGCTAAAGCGCGATCGTTCGCGTCTAACTACTTTTAACCAAAAAGAATTTCGAAATACGAAAAGTACGGCGTCGGTTGGGAACGAAGACTGAAGGAATCACAGTCGTCCGGCGACTATACACGACCGAAACGTCTTTTAGAACACGAATTCGTAACCTCCACTTAGTTTTTCCCGACATAACGGCCGTTCGTGTTTACGTTACGAACTCGAAAATTTCCAAAATTTACGTTCGCTCTTATAGCCAATATAAACGTTTAAAACAGTATTGCGTATAGTGTACGTTTGTGTGTGTATGTGTCCTAATTAGTAACCCTCGGGCGCAAACCGCCGATTGACGGACGCCAACAATTTTTATTTTTTCGTTCGCCTGCCTTCCGCTTTGCGCTTTTGGTGTGAACACTTGTGTTTTGTTTTGTTGTTTTCCAGTGCATTGCAATTTGGACAATCCTCCCATAGTTGCCACTCACACTAGCAGCAGTAAGTCCGCAGCTAATAATAGTTTTTCCACTTTTCCGCCTTCGTACATACACATATATATTACATAATATTCGAATATACATATATATATATACGTGTAATTTGTTTTCTTTCTGTAATTAACGGCGATTGTACGAATTTCCCGAATATTTCGAGTTGACGTGTCAAAAACGTATTTTTACAGTGACCACGCCTTTGTTCACGCAAGTTGGCTCGACCACGTCCAGATCGTACATCGACCCGCACACTTACGAAGACCCGAATCAAGCGGTGAAAGAGTTCGCCCGAGAGATCGACGCCTCGTACATCACTATCGAAGCGATAATCGGTGAGTTACCAGTGTAAATACGCGACAATAACGGGAATGGGGATGTCAGAGTGGCCGTTGTCTCGTAAACCGGTAATGTCCCTGTGACTCCGCCGCGGCGGTTATCCCTTGGAGCCAAACTCGAACGAAAATTGCGAACAACCGTTTCGTTTCTGTTCGAAGCGCCGCGGTAAATTTTGGACATTCGCGCGACGGGTAATAATTATTAATCGGACACGGTTTAAAACGAACGACCTTTAACGGACTACTACATACGTTGTACGCGACGGCGAGCGGAATTTGTCGAATAATTATTTACGCGTTTTTTTTTTTTACTTGAAATTACCGATTCGAAAGAGTCGCGCCTCTTTTCTTTCTCGTAAAAAAGGGTTCTGCGAGCAAAAATTTTTGAGAACCGCTCGCCTAATACATAAGTATACGTGACTGTAGAAAATCCACTTCGCTCGAGTACGGCGATGTAACGAATATTCCGCCCCGTATATTGTAGAGAAGAGAACGCGTTTGGGGTCATTTAATCCGTAATGTCGTCGCCGAGCCGTCGTTTCGTATTAAACGCCGGAAAATTACGTACTTGGAAATATTTTATCGAATACTCGAGAATAAAGGCGTACGACCGTTCGTATTCGAACATACATTACGCAACGCTCGGAATATGCCGCTCGAAATTATATAAATATATATTCGCGTGTCGTAGTAAATGGCGAACGCGCTCACCTCGTGTTTGTCTTTTGCAGGTGGTGGAGAATTCGGCGACGTGTGCAGAGGGAAGTTGAAAGTTCTCGGCTCGCCGTCCGTAGAAGTGGACGTAGCCATCAAGACGCTAAAACCGGGCAGTTCGGACAAGGCGCGCAACGATTTCCTGACGGAGGCCTCGATCATGGGACAATTCGAGCATCCAAACGTGATATTCCTCCAGGGCGTCGTCACCCGGTCCAACCCGGTCATGATCATTACCGAGTACATGGAGAACGGTTCGCTGGACACGTTTTTGAGGGTGAGTGTTACGACCAATTACACACCGAAGGGGAGTGGAGGCGTTGGAAAAGTTATAAAAAAAAAAAACAACCGAAAGGACGCGACGCGTTTTTTCGTTAGTCGGAAAACAAAATTCGCGCGCGTTCTATATAAACGTTGTACCGATTCACCCGCAATTTCTTCCGTACACGCTTCGATCGGACGCGTTTGGAACGTCTTCGATAGACGTACGACGGCCGAGTTGGAAAATCTCCGATAATCTTCGTTACGCTCAGAGTCCCCCACATAACGACGAAATTCGAACGTACGAAAAAACTGCCACTTCGGCCAATTCATATTGTCGTTCGGCGTTAACGGTAACGATAATTATTTAATAAAATAACGTAACGCGCGCGTTCGCGAAAGACCGCCGAAACTTTTTACGAACGTTACTAAAAAAAAAAAAAAAAAACCACGACCGTACGATTTATAAAACGGTTTTTTCTTTCGAAAATAATGTCGTGCTCGAATAATCGTGCGCGTGTGTATAATGACGGCAGGCCAACGACGGGAAATTTCAAGTACTCCAACTGGTGGGCATGTTGCGGGGCATCGCGTCCGGCATGCAGTATCTCAGCGAAATGAACTACGTGCACAGAGACCTGGCCGCCCGTAACGTGTTGGTCAACGCTCAGCTGGTGTGCAAAATAGCCGATTTCGGGCTCAGCCGGGAGATCGAGAGCACCACCGAGGGCGCGTACACCACGCGGGTATGTAGCGTAATATCCGTTTCCCGATTTGACGGGCGCGTCCCGTTTACGTCCGTACACGAGTATACGTAATAACGCCGGATTTTCGTTGTTTGTTTTTCACATCGACAGTTTTCGAATTTCCAGGGCGGTAAGATACCGGTCCGGTGGACCGCACCCGAAGCAATAGCGTTCCGCAAGTTCACGTCCGCGTCCGACGTGTGGTCGTTCGGCATCGTCGTGTGGGAGGTGATGTCGTACGGCGAACGGCCGTACTGGAACTGGAGCAACCAGGACGTGATCAAGTCGATCGAGAAGGGTTACCGGTTACCGGCGCCGATGGACTGCCCGGAAACCATATACCAGCTGATGTTGGACTGTTGGCAGAAGGAGAGGACGCACAGGCCGGTGTTCCTGTCCATCGTGAAGACCCTCGACAAGCTAATCAGATGCCCGGACACGCTCAGGCGAATCGCCCAAAATAGGTAGACAAACCAGCTAGTCGTCGTCTTCAATAATTACTAACCATCTAGTCCGCGTTAGTACGGCGGTAGACCGAAATGTTCGAATATCGATTCTCGTCCGGTAAACAACCATATATATATCACGCGTCGTTACGTGCAAATGAATTACAAGACGTATGTCTCGAGAAGACCTCGAGAATCGTTATTTATTCCGCTCTACTTATCCGTCGATATTTCGTAATACATTTTGTTCTTGCCGGCTTTTCGCGTGATTTTCGAATTTTCCTTTTCGCGCGTACTTTATTTTCCAGTTTTATACTTGTGATGCCGCTGCTGACTTCGGAGCTTTGTTTTAATATTTTATTTACCTATATATATATATGTTTTCGTTTATACAATAATCGCTTAGTATGTTTGACACGGAGAGTATTATTTCATAGGCGCTTTAGCGGCTAATGATTGTTGGTCACTATTGTTCGTTGTGTTTTTCCCCCGTTGTAGAAACGCGTACGTAAATACGACCGGTATTATCATCGCTGGAACGTCGCGTTTTCTTCCCGACTCGGAACGATTATAATTTTAGTAACGCGCTTTTATACTCGACGTTCAAACAACCACACTTCTTGTACGGTTACGGGGCGAAAACATTATAATCCCGTTTGATCGCCGTCGTTGTCGAGCCTTCCTGCACGGTCGATTGACGACGAACGTTTTGTTCCATTTGTTTCCATTTTCGAACCGGCGCGCACCGCTCTCTAGTTCCTATAAACGGTACGGCGAACGAAAATCGGCGCGTACGTGTACTTCGATCGATTTTTTCGAACGTACGCGGTTTGTATCGAAGACCCAAAAACGTACGAATATTATATATTAATCTCGCGACCGATATTTGAATTTCCCGCCATCTATAAACAACGTATATCGTTGTTTCGTCCGGTCTGAGGAGAATCGTATAACCTAAAACCGCGCGCGTATATAATATAATGTCCTACCAGAGACCCGTTTAAAGGTATCGTATATCCCAACCTCTCCCATTCGCCACGACGATTTCCTTGAACATTATACCTCGGGGTTAACATTTTATCGAATCTCCAATCTCGTTTCGACGAACGTAAATCGCGTATATTTTCCCGTCATTTTTCGATAAACACAAAACGATCGAGATTATAAATTGAACGAAAATCGTTACTTCCAAATTCGTACGTGTCCAGAAATAAAAACGCAATTTTTAACGAACCTAACCGTTAGAAACCGTACGTTTTTTAAAAATTAAACGAGTTACGGATAAGTTGTTACGCGCTCGCTATATACTTAAAATATTAACGCGATCTACCGGATTTAAATAGGATTTCCCCCTTTTAGATCATTTACGAATTTCGTAAAAGCGGTTAACCGTTTATTTTACGAACGAAACCTATGAGAAACACGATAAGGTTGACACGTGTATTGCCGTGTTCCTCCGTACGCCGAAGAAAACGCGCCGCCACACAACAAAATCGTTCGGTTAGAAAAACGTACGAAAACCTTCGCTCGTACACAAACGTCGTGTTATTTATATCGTAAAAACGCGGGAACAAATAATATTCCGAATCTCCATCCGCAGCGAAGACTAGTGGCGTATAATAAGCTTAATCGAATTTCACGCCGCGATCTCACGAAATATATATAAAGAGAGAGAGAGGAAATAGTTTTCCCAGGTGAATTTTCGAACTTTACGTCTCCCGCTCTCCCGGATATATATATATATATACTTTTCTCGCTGTTGCGTAAACTTTTCGTCAAAAAACCACCGTCGTCGAAATACTTCCAGTGCCTCCTATGAAACGATCGCGACGTAATATTTCGTTTTACGTTACACAAAACGATTTAAAAATTGTTTCCCCGCCCGGCCTACGAAAGCCACTCGCGTTATCGTATTATTATTACTACCGCGGAAATTGTGTACAACACAAAATACACACGCGCGCACACGTCGTATAAAAGTCGTACCCGTTGTTTAAAAATAGTAACGATTTCGACGCGCAATATTTGTCGTCGACGTTAAATACTTACGTTAATACGTAAAAAAAAAGAAACACTTCGCCCGTTTCGTTTTACCAATGTTCACGATCGATCGTTGTGTTTACGCGAACTTTTGCTTTTCGAACAATTACGTTGAGTATTTCGTGGTTTTTCGTTAATCCCGACGTATAAATATCTAAATATTGAACCGACTCGAAGAACGTAAACCTAACCAAATCGGGTTACCTTAAACGCTAGTATGGTTACGAACCGTCAGAGTACCATGTAAGAAATGTCGGTTACGGTAATTTAATAAATACGCGCGAGCGCTCGTTGTAAGTAACGCGCGCGTCATAAATGATCGTTAACGCGCGAGATTCTTCCCATACCGTCGCGTCCTTAACCTGGCCATGTCACTGACCGAACACTAGCTCGGGAATACGGTACCTTTGAACGCGAAAAATGAACGGAAAATATAATCTACTTTACAAAAAATCTTAATTTCGAAAACGTATTCGGCTTCGTTAGTGTCTATTATATGTTTTTTAAGAAGCGCATTTCGAATTACGTTTCTTATTTATTTCACGTAATCCGTTATCGTTTAATTTTCGACCGTTTTTTCTCGGTAATAAAAAGAAACCCGCGCTAAAAGGTCGCGAAACGACAAAAATACGCTTCTTACATAACCCAGAATAGACGCTAACGAATCTAAATTAGTTTTCGGAATTAAAATCGGACTACGGGAAATATATTTAACTCAGACATTGTTTCCCAACTAACCCCCCCCCTCTAAAAAAAGAAAAAATTGAGTTTTTCGTCGTTACTTACACTAAAGATTTTAATATATAGATTTGTGTGTGTGTGTGTGTGTGTATTTGCAATCGCGAAAAATCGACGGATAAAACGAGTATTGCGCTTTAAATCGATCAATTTGTTCGGCTCTCTCACGGTCTCGTATATTTTTTCCGCCCTCGTTTCACTCAAACCACACTATGCCTCGCGCGCGATATATAGTTTATCATTATAAATCTTCTCGTACACGTACGCGTTTATGACGAAACGTCACGTGCACGCCGCTTGATCTCGTCGTCCGCACACCGTGCACATTCACGCGCCCAGCTCGCGAATTTCAATTTCGGTATTTTCGAGTACAATATAAAAGTTATTTCCGTTTCTCTCTCTCTCACGCGTGTAAATTAATCTTTTCGGGCGTGCCTATTTTTTTTTTTTTTTATTATAAATAGTCGTACGTGTATTACGTTTCCGCTATTTTTATTATTGTTATTGTTATTATTTTATTGTCTTTATATATAACGCATATTGGGTTTTTGCATGTTTTTTTTTGTGGACAGCCGTCCGCCGCCTGTTAACCCGTATTATGTGCCGGTCGTATTTAAATGTGGCTCGGATTGGGTGTCGTTTCATCACGAATGAGAGAGACCGTTTGTTTGTTGGCTATCCGCGAAAAGGTAATAATACTACCCGATATATATATATGTGTATGATGTGTGTGTGTGTGTGTGTGTATATGTGTGTGTGTGTGTGTGTGTACTATCACCACCATCCCCTTCCACTTTCACCGAGCGCGCGTGTAACGATACTTCGCGCGCGCTTATCCAAACGGTACGCCTACGCGGTAGTGTGTAAGAATAGGTGTGGTGGGAGTTGTGTTTAGTTCACCGATTCCACTCGCCCGATTTCCGTAAACCGCGAACACCGGCCGTTGACGAAAATACGTTACGAAAATGCCCGAAATCCGTCGATTTCCGGCAGAAACGGGACGTTTATTATTGTTTTCGTTTTTTCTTTCCGATAATTACGACGCTCGTATTGCGTTCCGCGCGGGAATAAAACTATCGTCGGTGACGTAAATTCGTTTTCGCGCTTACCATACGCGCGTAACTATTACGACAGTCCGTACACTAGTTTTTCGACAAGAAATGAAACGCCAACGAAGGATATTAACGAAATGTTTAACAATAGCCCCGCCGCCGTTCCGCTTATTTTTCATTTTAACCGCTTCGACTACGAGACTATACATATATATATATATATTTCGTGTACGACGCGAATCTCCTCTCTCTTAGAACCGGCGGCGTCATTACAATATATATATTGTTGTTGCCCGTATATCCATCGCCGTCACGCGCACACCACACGCGTTTAACGCTTTGCCCAAATAACGCCTGTAATTATTACAAGTATTCCACGCTGCAGGTTAACCGCGAAACGTGTGTAATTCGTTTTTCATCCGTACGTCGTCGTCGTCGTACCGCCGTTCGCGTTAATGTACGAAAAACGACAACGAACGTGTCGAGTACACTTTTCATTTCGTGCGTATTCGGGCGTTTTTTATAGCCGACGGGCTCGAAAACGCGTTTCTTCCGCGTCGTAAACTCGCGCGTGTAAACTAAACGCCCGTACCGCCGTCCACTTTTCAGCAAAAACAACACCCCGTGACTGACGTAATACGAACGAGAAAATCGCGCGGGTTTTTCGTGCGTACCGAAAATTATGTACGGAAAACGAAATCGCGTAACGCGGTTAATCCGTTTTCGCGATATTCTACGGAACGAGGTTTCGCACCCAAATCGACGAGTCGAATCCAATTTGTTCGAAGACAAACGTATAACGCGGCTAATGTCCAATCGAGTTTTTCGACATTTCTAACGAATAACGATCGGGTTTCAATGATTTCCGATTTATCGTTTATCGAGCGCGTGTGTTTCGGGCCTTTTACAGGCGCGCGCCATTCGCGCGCGTACTTTTAGCGCTTACAAGACGCAACGTCCCCGAGCCCTGCGACATCACGTATATTATACGATTATTATTTACGGCTTTCCGATAAGTTTTTCGCCGCTTATACGCTTTTTGTGTTACTACTCCTTTTACGTAATTTAACGACCCGCCATAAACGGGCGATGTTATTTCTTCGGGGCTACTACTGACGGTCGCCGACCTCGGCACTAAACCAGCAGCGACCCCGTAGAGGTTGGCCGGCCGTTCGCTCATTTGTCTCGTCCCCGCCCAGGTCCGTCAACCCGCTGAGCTCAGACGCGCCGGACATGACCCAGTTCGGGTCGGTGAACGAATGGCTGTGCTCGATCAAGATGGCCCGGTACTTGGACAACTTCGAACAGGCGGGCATCGTCGGGCTGAAGGCCGTGGCCCGATTGACGGTAGCCGACCTGACCGCGCTGGGCATCACGCTGGTCGGCCACCAGAAGAAGATCATGAACAGCATCCAGGCGATGCGGGCGCAGTTCTCGGCCAACCTGTCCGAGGGCTTTCTCGTCTGACCGGCGCGCGCGCCCGTCGTCCGTCCGTACACCCCCGCGAACAGGTGCCGTCTACTACACCACGTGTGCAGCCCGTCGTCGTCACCGCGACCTTTCTGGTTCCTAAAGTATTATACGATATATGATGATATTAATATATATATATATGTACAATACACTCGTGTATATATTATTATTATTGTAAAAATTATTTTATAAAATAATTAACGACGTACGCGCCCCGTTCGAACGAACACGATCGATCGGGGAGACTCGAATTCGAAACGAAAAATTCCCCTTCCGTATTTTCAGCTTCCTACCCCGACACTGACCACTACCGCCGTCATAGTCCTCGACCGTGTGACTTGTACGGTTTTCGGAACGTTTTCGACGGCTATTTCTCGTTCTCCATCTTTCGCAAGACCTAACCTCCACGGCTCGTCGTCACCCCGATGTCGTTTTCAAATATACGATTTTGGCCATTGCGTACGTCGTGGTAGCTAAACAAACGAAAAATACGTTTATTAATAAAACCGCGCGCGAAATATTCGACGAAACTATTCGTCATATCGCGTAGCAATAGAACGCGTACGTCAACGGTTTTCTTTGTTTCCTTTACGTCCGACTTTCGTCGAATTTAATCCGTTTTATGTTCGAACAGAATACATTATATATATATACATATAACGTTATAATTTTACCCGTACGTATTTTATATTGTACTTTTTTTTTAACTTATAATACGTACGAGATTTCGTTCATTTTTTCCGTGCTTACGTTTAAGTTTGTAAGGAAAATGTGGCGAAACGAAATTATTGTGTACATATATTATTATTATTGTCTCACGCAAGACCAGACTGTTTTTTTTTTTTAGTTTTTATACATTATTATATTTTTACGATCATCGTCCCCCGTAATATATATATATTATACGTCGTATATGTAAAGTTGTAAATAAATTCGTAGATTTACAGGTACATATATATATATATATATATATATATACACGTTATAATATAATACGCTCGAGTTTCGAGTAAAATTTAACCGTAATATACAAACACGCGAAATTACGAAAAACGTAATAAAAAAATTTCGTTTAGCGAAGCGCGTCGAAATCGCGATAACATTATTTATTTAAATATGTAAAAAAAGTTTTTAATTATCGTAAAAATTAACTGTGATAAACGAAATGACGAATATACGACAATCGGATAATTATTATCCGTTATTGTCAGTCACAAATCGAGTCGACGAGAAAAACAAATTGTATAGATTTTACTTTTTAGATATTAATCGACACGCGCGTATATATATATTTTTTTTCGTCCCAAAATTTCGATAATTATTACCTTTATTCGTTCTATATTACATAAACACTGTCTCCCACGCGAGTTCTTCGTCGTCAACGTGTATATACTATACAATAATACGTAACGATCTGCACGTCTACATAATCGAATTAGATGATACTCGATTACTTATTATAAATATTGTACTACCTCAACTCAACCGTGTCTATCTCTACTGTAAAAACGTTTACGTAAATTCTACAAATATTCGCCAACTGAACGACGAAATCATTTATCGTTTACTACTACACCTAACCGTAGCTAATAGTTTCGCCGGGTTCCGTCCATATTATTTTATATAATATATAACACATATATCTATCTATATATCAAATATATACGCCGTTGTACGAATCGTCGCTAATCTATTATTATTTTTCTAACGGTTTCGGTTTGTCTTCCGAAACTCGCGTCGATCTAATTACACGATTATCGTAAATAAATTGTATTCGAATCGAAATTATCATCGTCGTTAACCAATCCTCCCGTGCTCCTCTCCACCTATTCTTCCGCCTCGTATTTAATAATACTACGGTTATGTTACGTGAAACGTTTATACGGACTCATTTTTTTATATCGTCACGCGTAACAAAAAAGTATAAAAAAACAAACGTAGTCGAGTTTAATTAATCATTAAACGTTATATATATATATAAATATTTACACTTCTGAATATAACGTAATATTATATTCAGTCACCACTATAAGTGTCCCCGTGTCAATACTACTTAAAACAAATTATTATATATAATACTATTTAGTAAAACACGTTGTTTTTATTATGTATAAATAAACAAGATTCTTTCATTTTTCTACGTACCTATATATATATATATATTGTAAATGACAAGATCACACCAGACTTTTTACTATTATTATTTGTACGACGTATTATTATTATTATTATTTTTATTATTATTATACGTACACATATTATAATATTACTATATAACGTCCGTATGTATGTATACATTGTAAAAATATTATGTCCATGTGTATAGAAAAAAAAACGGGCTTTGTGTGTGTGTTGTATAACTCGACAATATATGTTATATATATAATTATGTATAATAAGAAAAATATTCGAAAAATCCCGTTTTTTTTTTAAAAAAAAAATTATTACCTTGAGTAAAAAACGATATTTTTCGTTTTTGCGTCAAAAAAAACAAACGCTTAATTGAAGACGTGACCTAATCTCTTTACACACACACACATACGCGTATACATTATGCGTCATGTACTTTACAACTATTACACGGATAATTTTCGTCCTACGAAATTTTTATCGTTTTAAACTTTTCCGAATCGTCGTCTTTTTTTTATTCGGAATTTATTCGCTCGAAACTCGCGCCCAAAAGCGTTCTGAAAACAACGCGACGGTATATGAAAACGAAAAAATGCGAATCGACGAATGACAAGGGTAACAACAAGCGCGATACTTAAATATTAATAGATTCGGCGGCGTTCGTGACGACAGTTTAAAATCCACAGTGAACACGTGTAGTTAACGTCGGCTGACTTCTGGAAATGATTGTAACGTTCGGAAATCAAATTTCGTAATAGAGCGGGTTTGAAAAAGAAAACATAATGACGAATACTTCGATACGTGTTGAAACCCGCAATACGGTTTATTTACGGTAAAAATTTGGCAATCCCGAAAATGTTCGTTTTCGGGTTTTTCTTTTTTATAATAAATACGTAATTATCGCGTGGATATAATTTTCCCGGGTAATGGTGATGACCGAGAGCGAGAGACGACGAACAAAAACCGAAAGCGGATTTTCGTTTGAAATAGCACAACTCCGAAATAACGATATTCGATAACCCCTCCTCCCTTTCGGAATTCGTTTTTGGACGCCCGTAGTAAGTGAACTGTGTATTGGGTCGCGGCGTATCGTTGTCGTACCGCCGCCTACTATAAAAATTACGTATTCGTCGTCGACGGGCCGCGATCGTCCGCTTTTTTCCCCGGTAAAATTATAAATCATTTCCACGTTACCGGCCTAATACGCTGGTATATAAAACGCTAAGCGGCTTTTGTCGATTAGATTGTACGTATTTATCATATTTATACGTAATTTATCGTGGCCCTGTATAATACGTACATTAAAGCTTAAACGCGACACACGGGTGCGTACGCTCGAGCGGCAATATTTGCGGTAGGATTTCGTGTTATGTAACACACGCGCAAGACGTTTAACTATACGTTTCCCGGCGCGTATTAAGACGCGAAACGCGTTTTTGATCGTCCCAAAAATGAGCGCCGATCGAAATTATCAGTGTTTCTCCTCCTCCTCCCCTCCCTTGTGGTCTGTACACGTCGATTTTTGTTGTCGGCTAATTTTACGCGCTCCCCTACATTTTTAACGAATTAAAGTTCCCCTCCGGCGTTATCGTAACCTATACGGT
Organism: Geopemphigus sp. TES_GeoC_2020; assembly: GCA_025469175.1. Taxonomy (NCBI): domain Eukaryota; kingdom Metazoa; phylum Arthropoda; class Insecta; order Hemiptera; family Aphididae; genus Geopemphigus; species Geopemphigus sp. TES_GeoC_2020. The sequence goes on from JAIPRN010000658.1 coordinate 33,910, forward strand.
GTTTATTCGGTATTTAACAAAAATACATTTTTTCCATCTCTTAATAGCCAAAACTGACAACGGTTTAAACGACCGTTTCCACGTGCGGAACGTACACCCGTTGTAATCGTATTTAATACACGGGGACTCGACACACGCAGGCGCGTGGTGTAGATTTCGTTTTTAAGCCGGCGGGAGTTATATATAACGGGAGTAATCAAACAAGATTATCGTTTTTTTTTATAGTACGCCTCTCTAGGGCCTCTTAGTAACTCGCGAAATCGCTGTGTCTTACGTCATTGCGGGTTTCGTCGTACGTGTGTATGTATATATATATCGCGTATAGGCTCCACTTACCCGAGACCCGTGGATTTGACGCTAAACTTGCCCGTTTTTTCGTCTCTTTCCCAACTATTTGGGGTCGGCTATCTTGGTCCTCTACCTCCGCTCGACCCGATGAACTCCCACATCGTTCACACACCAGCAGTCCTCATACTCGTTCAACCATTTCTTCTCTGGTTTTCAACTTCCTTTAACGCTCAATTACGTAACCGTTCTTACCGAATCTTCACTCCTCGTAGCGACACGTCCCAAACCGTCTAATTATATTTTCGGTTAAACGAATACCGCGTTAACACGTACGTTTAACGAACCGTACATTATACGTGGACAAATGACGGCCCAACTTCCCAGTTCAACGTGTCGACAAAACCTAAATACCGAGGGTTCGATCGTTGACGAACGACTGGACGTGGTCGCCGTCTTTGCGTACGTTCGTTTAACAAAAACCGACCGTAAACCAACGACCGAAAACCTTTTTCGTCCGCCATTAATAAAACGGACGCGCCGTAACGAGCTTACGTATGAAATGAGTTATCACGTACGGATCGTTTACGTCACATCTACGCGGAACGTTTTACTATAGCCTACTCCGCGGGACGCCGCCCGAATATTAAATTTTATTCCGACCATTATACCGACGTAAAACTTTACGCGGTAACACTACCGCCCCGCCCGTACGATTTACACGTACCAAACGAACCGTGTTACAAAAATGGTCAACGACCGACGGCCACTGCCTACGCGATTGTTTTTAACTTTCGTCTCTCGCGGACCATACCCTCGTCGTTGCCTCGATAGACCCCGTGGACACGGAATACGCGTATCCGATAATTTGCTGTTTCTTCCGGAACGAGTCTCGAACAAATTCGTCCTTTGGATTCCAGCGGGTCACAATTCGTCTAGCGCGCAAACGACGTGACGCCCCGCCGATTTGGGAAAGCGCCGTCAAGGCCACACAACAAATACCGTCGAAAGATACGAAATGGTGTAAAAACGAAAAACGCGATCGCGGCGTATTTATAGATTCCGTAGCGTGTCATCGGGTTCGGCGTAATTGGTCCGTACGTAAACGACTATACGTTGACCGATGTACGGGTACGTTAATAATACTTACTCGATTATTGATTAAAATTTCGGTCGTTTTTTTTTACCGGGGCCTTCTTTTGTATTTTCGTCGAGCAGCGGCCAAACGGACCCAACGACAACGTCGTATAAGAGCCAAGAGAGATACCGTGACGGAGAGGAAAGTGGTGTTTAGTTTTTATAATCTCATCGACGAACACGCGACCGGCGGCGCGAGCCAACCAATGGGGTCGTACCACGAGCCGCCTGCGGATGATAATGTCCGTGTCGATAACACGAGAGATTTGGCTGGCTGGCTATCGTCGTTGTCGTTGCTCTACCTTACCACCGCCGGAAACGAATTTTAACTTCAATCGCGCGCCGATAGTGTACCCACGCCAACCAATACCGCCGCATCACGAAACGAATTTCGCCCACACACACGCGCACACTATTGAACGTCATCGTCGCCGTCTGATTTCTGAACAACAATCGAATAAATCGTGTCCACATTTTGCGTACCGACGCTTCTTTTGTCCCTTTCCCGAAAGATTATTATTATTTTAAATATTATTATTATTTTTTCGTTCGAAATCACCCGAATCGACTAGTACGCCGACAATGAAATTGTTCTTTTGTAAGTATACTTTTCGATTATATCGTCGTAGTCTACACATGTCGCCCGATAACGGTTTTTTTTTCGTTGTTCACAGACGTTGCGTTCGTGGCATTGGCCAAAAACTCCGCGGCCATTTACGCGTCCAACTCGGACGTAATCGAACTCACCGACGACAATTTCTCTCAAAAAGTTCTTCAGAGTGACGACATATGGGTGGTCGAATTCTACGCGCCATGGTGTGGACATTGTCAGCGGTTTGCTCCTGAGTACTCAAAAGCAGCTAAAGCCTTGAAGGTACACATACCATCAACCAGCCTTTATTCATTTACCCGTCCATTTTGTTTTCAATTTTCAGACTATCGCCAAAGTGGCTGCCATTGATGCTGACAAATACCCGTCTTTCGCCGGCCGTTACAGTGTGCAAGGATTTCCAACTGTCAAAATATTTGTCGACAAGAACAAACCCCAAGACTTTTCAGGCGACCGTTCAGCTGTTGGCATAATTGACGAGGTTATTAAAGCTATCAAGAACAAAATTAATGCACAGCTACAAGGTGTACCTTATGGATCATCAAAATCATCTAAGAAATCATCTTCTGGTGATGATGTTGTTGAACTCACAGATTCCAATTTTGATAAACTCGTATTGAACTCGGACGATATTTGGCTAGTCGAATTCTTTGCTCCTTGGTGTGGACACTGTAAAAACTTGGCTCCTCACTGGGCGGCTGCTGCTTTGGAACTTAAAGGAAAAGTAAATTCAAATTTTCAAATCTAACAACTGTTCAATAATTTCATTAGTTTCATTCGATATATTTTAGGTTAAACTCGGCGCATTAGATGCGACCGTGCACTCATCTAAAGCGCAAGAATTCAACATTCGTGGATATCCCACAATTAAATTTTTCCCTTCTGGTACATCTAGTTCAAGCGGAGCTGAAGAATATACTGGTGGAAGAACATCTTCAGATATCGTTAGCTGGGCATTGCAAAAACATCAAGAAAATGTCCCACCACCAGACATTATCGAGGTGCGTTTTTTTAATTTAAGAAATCCAAATTGATCGTCTAAGAATAAATACTTAATTGAAGTTGTACGTTAATTAGATTGTAAACGAAGAGACATTCAAAGCTGGTTGTTCAGAACATGCTTTGTGTGTAGTTTCTGTGCTACCTCACATTTTAGATTGCCAGGCCAATTGTCGTAATGAATACTTGAATACATTGCGCTCATTAGGAGATAAATTCAAACAAAAACTTTGGGGGTAAATACAATTTTTTTTTCTCACATAACACCAGTGGCTTTCATCTTCCTTAACTTCTTTTAATATTTCCTTTATTATAAAAGTTCCAATCTTGTTCCAATCCTTTCATTTTATATCCCTTCACAAGTCTGTAGTTTTACCAATAGGATAAGTTATATTATGAAAAAAAAAATTGTTTAGATGGCTATGGGCTGAAGCAGGCAAGCAACCTGAATTAGAATCAACCCTAGAAATTGGTGGTTTCGGATATCCTGCGTTAGCCGTACTAAATGTTAAAAAAATGAAATATTCAATTTTAAGAGGGTCGTTTTCGGAAGACGGAATTAAAGAATTTTTAAGGTACATAATTTTTAAATTTTAAGTAAATTTATATTTAGTCTACATTTTATACCAATTAAAATTATTTTATATTTTTCAACAGAGATTTGTCTTATGGTCGTGGTACAACTGCTCCAGTCAAGGGTGCAGCATTACCAGAAATCTCAGCAACAGAACCCTGGGATGGTAATGATGGTGAATTGCCGGCTGCTGATGATATTGATTTGTCAGATATTGACTTGGATGAACTTCCTAAAGACGAATTATAAACACATCTTCCAGTCTCCACTTTTTTTCTATTTTCTATTTTTTTTTTAAGACTGAACAATTTGCTAATTAAATGTCTAACGTTGTAACACTAATAGTCAACCCTCTGATTCAAACTTTCCATTAACTACGTTCCAAAAACAATATTAAATTAAAACAGATTACACTATTATAAGTTACGAATTATTTACTAATTAAAAATAATTTCCATCTGGTTATATAATTATTTTTACTGCGTTATACTTCGTAGTTAATTAAATTTTGTAACGATATACTTATTATAATGAATAGTGATGATTGTCATATGATTACTTAACGTAATATTTCTTAAAAGTAATTTGATAAAATGATTTTTACTCTTGCACATATGATATACTTTTTACGTTGATAATAAAAATGTATTAGTTTGTAGGTTAGTAAAATTAAAAATAAAAATGCGATATTAAGAAATCAAATTTAATGTCTGTCAAGTAAGACACAATAAAAGACAAATAATTATTTTTATTGTGTTTAGCAAATTAAAATAATGTGGTTTTATTGTGGAATGTTGAATTTTACAGTACAAAAGTAACAATATAAATTTAACATTTTGATATTTATCGAATTAACATTTAGAACTTGTTAATGTAAATCTTTAAATCTCCATGTTATAGTAAAAAATAAAATTTGATGTTTATTTAATACATTGTCCAAAATAAAATAAAATGTATTACTAAAAGTTGGTCGTTGTATTTCTTACATATAAAGGTTAGAACAAAATTTTGGAAAAAAGGAAACACTATTAAGTTATTGAAGCAATATGTAACAAACATCAGATGAAACAAAAAACGAACCAGCAAAAAGACAAAAGAAATTCTGTGACATAGTACACAAAATAAATAGTAAAAAAATGTAAGACAGTAAAGCTATTATTAACTCAATCAGTAACTTATATTCATGAATATAATTTGGAGGTATAAAATTAATGAAAGAAATACTCAATTCCATAAAAAATTTTTTACATATTTTGATAACATCACCAGTGCGAAATAACTACTATATGATAGTATATCATATCACATCAATACCTTTTATCAACTTTTTAAACAAAAAACAATCGTGCAGTCTCATCTTACATAAAAAGAAATTATGACAAAATACACAAATTTGATGCAAATATAACAATAGATTTTAAATATCATTTTAATTTATGTGCCATAAATAATATACGACATGAGATTACCAACCTCAATATATCTGAGACTGTTTTATTTAGATGGTTATGTGGAATTTTTATATTGCCTAAAGTATTATACATCAAAATAATTGTACAAAATATATTCTGCAGTAAATGGACATAGTTTTTTAGATTACATTATTGTTTTCAAACAATGAAGTGTTCAAGTAATATGTATATGTTTGTGGGAAAAAATTAACAATTAAAAATACCAACTCGATGGTGAAATATTAAATTATTCTGTACCACAATATATATATATAAACTACTTTTAATGGTTAATTAATAATTACGAATGTTTATTACATAGAAAATTTAAAGATATAAGATCTATATATATTGTATAATTAAACCACAAAAGGAAGACATAACTTAAAAAATATATTTTATATCAAATATTTAAATATAATAGACAAGAATAATTTAAGAAACAGTCAAAAAGCAGTTGCCAACAGTTACTTGATAGTATATCTTAATTTAGTCAGTCATCATTTTAAAAACGGTAAAAGCTCCGTAAAAAAAAAATAGGAAATATTAAAATAGGAGACCTTTAGTTTTAATGTATAAAATATAATTATTCGACGCAATTACGATAATTTCTTATATAAATATATATATATATATATATATTCCACCACCTTGACATTTTAAGGTTTTTGTAGGGCAGATTAGCACCACAAATATTATTGTTATGGTTTTGCAGACATTTGCATGACATCGTACTTGCGCTCTTTTTTACACAGAATTGGATAAAACAGTACCCAATAGTAAATGGCTATAGCACCCAATACAATTGTCAACACTATGGCAATGATAACCCAAGCTGAACGAAGAAGAGTGTTTTTACGCACAGGTTTCGTATCTGAAGATCAATAAAACAACAGATTAGTAAACAACACTATCAAATTACAGATGTATTAGTAAATACTAACTGATTTGGTACATACCTTTTAGTGGGGGTGGTAATTGAGATTTGTCTACTTGTTCATCTCTTGTTTTGTCTCTGTACAGACTTCGACTGTCTGCATCATTAACAAATGAAGCTGTAACATAAAAATGACGAATACTTTTTTCAACTATTTATAATAACTATCTTGTAAATATAAGGTCAATTTTTATCCTTTTTGTTCTGAACTTGTGTCGTTCATTCTGCTCTATATACCTTTAATTTAAATTCAATTTCCCACAGGGAATATTGCACTATTAGTCAAGATGGTATTATAAAAATCTTTTATTCGTTCGTCATAATACAAATATTTTATTATTTGTAATGTAGTTAAGAGTTTTAACCTAAAATCCATACTTGAGAAGAACAATGGTTATAATTTATTATAGTAATATTAAGGGTTACCACTAGAGTCCTGACCAGACCGGCCCTGTATATTCTGTTTTGTTTGTGACCCAACCCGTCCCCGCATTGATCCAGGTAACAAGAAAATCGACCAAGTTCGAGTCGGGTTATATCTGGGTCATATTGAACAATTTGGGGCTCGGCCAGGGCTCGTATGGCCTGTAAACAAAATTGTATTTAATATTTAAAATCTTTGTTGCGTTTTAAAATTTAAATGATTATCGATTTTAATTATCTATAGGACTTGAAATAAAAATAATAACCCTAAAAAAACTTTGATTTAAAAATCGTAAAGAACTTGTGAACACATTTTAATAAATATAAGTTTAAATTTGATATATGTTTCTGATTTTATTAAGATGTTATATATAACCTCTGCAAAATTCTCCCTATTCTGTTAAAATCAATAAATAAACTTGTAAACTCATAAACCTGGACCAAAATCAAAAACTACCAATAATAGTTTTTGATTTACTTCCAGTCAGCAAGAAATATGAAATGGTTGTTATCTATGATTGTAAGTAAATTACATTACTGTTTTTAAAATACAAAAAAACTGTGTATTTTTATTAGCAATAAGATCCTTAATCAAAAATACTTGTTTAAATGTTAACAATAGTTCTTGACTTAAGACCAGATAACATACATAATATCACTTAAGAACAGATATTATCTAATCCCATTTGGTCTATACTAAAATACATTGATTGTAAGTCCTGAATACACAACATGATAAAAATGTTAAACGAAGACAAATTCTGAATTTTTGTTGCCTCTCACCAGGCCCTAAATCTAAAACTATTGTAATAATAAGATCAATAATTTTCGACTTAGGACCAGGCGACAGACGGTATACTGAATATGGGTCTTCATATTTCGATGTTTTTCTCCTTATTTCAATGGCGCTATGAAATAAATATGTATCGTTACAAGTTACAAATAATATGTAAAAATACATTTAAACTAAATATTACAAAAGAATAAATATTGTTTATTACAATGAAAGTTTTATTAATAAATAACCATTGTAGTTATTAAATATACTTATTTTACATCAAAATAAAAACCTTATACCTAATAATATTAAACTCCTTTTAATTTTTTGATTTACAATATTACAAAATTTTTCAATACATAATAATATATTCCTTAAATTTAATTTTACCTGTAACCAAGTACAAAAATCAAATTTCTACTGTATATTTTATTTATACAACACAATTTACATGCTATATATATATTACTATAACTAATTTGAAAAACATTTTAGAAGAGTTCAAAGAACAGGTATACAATTTCCAAATGATTACTACATACCTTATTTCCTTTAAATGAAATAATTATTTCTTATATTATTAGGCCAAATATGAACTTAAATCAAATGTTTACTTCTATAAGTATATATATATATATATATATATATATATATATATAAGAATAAATTATTTATATATTTAACTTTCATTATTTGAAACAAATATCAAACAATAAGTATTTGTTCAACGTTTAATCACTTTCCTATTAACTTATTAAAGTATCCACTATATTATTATGATTATAATTATTACTAAAATTATTAAGGAATTAAGTTGGTTTTAACGATATTTTAAGTACATAAATTGCTTAATAATCTTTAACAACAATTTCTTATGGCCAACATACTCAAATAAACACTACACTTAATTAACGAGAAATTAAAAATGGTATGGCAATAAATCAAATGTTTACTGCTACATTATAGTCCAAGTATTCATTTAAACAATATTTATCATATTTCATAATTATGGACTCAATTTTATGCCAAATACTTACTGAAAATTAAGATTTAACGATATTTTTATACATGCATATTATTGCCATGACAATCAAATACCTCTCATAGGACATTTCACCCAATTTTAAAACTCACTTTGTATTTTTTCATTATTTATTTTTAACAAAATATAATTAGTAAGATTTCATAATATACAT